>JBAMJV010007734.1:0-87500 GCA_037951105.1 Echinarachnius parma | reverse complement strand
ATTAATTCTATACTCTTTACCCTTTTCTGAACTATCAGTTGGCATTCTAGAAGCTCAGGGCGCGATCTTAGCCCAAACTGTTCAGTCTTAACGAACGCCTTCTTCCCAGGGCACCATGAACGGAATACCGGTGCATACATATATATACAAGAACGCTATGAAGTAAATGGTGGACCAAACATTAATTCACACATTGAATGTAGTTAATGCCATAGTGATTAATTAATAATATACTTTTTACCTTTTTCTGAACTATCAGTTGGCATTCTAGAAGCTCAGGGCGCGATCTTAGCCCAAACTGTTCAGTCTTAACGAACGCCTTCGGCCCAGGACACCATGAACGGAATACCGGTGCATATACAAGAACGCTATGAAGTAAATGGTTGACCAAACGTTAATTCGCACATTGAATGGAGTTATTGCCATAATGATTCATTCTTTACTCTTTACCCTTTTCTGAACTATCAGTTGACATTCTAGCGGCTCAGGGCGCGATCTTAGGACCGGCTTTGGGACTCAACGAGCGCTTCCCCCAAGACACGATGGACGCCGTTCTGGCGCAGATTGAGGAGTGCGGACGAGGTCTGAACCGCGCGGAGAACAGAGAACTCTTCAATAAAACTAGGTAATTATTTTCATTATGATGGTGATAGTTTGCTGAAGATGATAAGGATTATAAGGATGATGATGATGATGATGATGATGATGATAGTGATGATGATGATGATGATGAAGATGAAGATGATAATGATAATGATGACTTCGATGATGATGATGGTGTTGATGATTATAATCATTTATGATGATGTGATAATAATGACGATGGTGGTAATTATGATATTGCTGCTGCTGCTGCTGCTGCTGCTGATGATGATGATGACGATGATAATGGTGATGACGTTGATAATGAAGAGTTTTAACGAGCGCCTCCCCCAAGACACGGTGGACGGAGTTCTGGCGCAGATAGACGAGTGCCGGCGAGGTCTGAACCCCGCGGAGAACAGAGACTTCTTTGCGAAAACTAGGTGTTATCATGATAATGTTGATGATGATGATGATGATGATGATAAAGAAGAAGATGATGATAATGACGACGACGACGATGATGATGATGGTGATGATAATGATGGTGATGATGTTAGAGGTGATGATGATGGTGATGATAATGATGGTGATGTTAGTGGTGATGATGATGGCGATAGTAATGAGGATGTTATAATTATCTTATAAACTAATAATAAACACTTCTGTTCATTCTCTTCAAATATTTTGTTTGTTTGTTATTTTCACAGAGAGTTGATGGGCTTGCTGACTAAGATCAGCGCTCAGGGACTTGCGCTCGGGGAGTCATCGACGACCTCCGGAACTGATCTATCGACCACGGTGACCTACATGATATTCAACGACAGCGACACGGTGCTCTTCTCTTACGGCGAGAACATCGTGTTCAACGGTGGTAGCGACTTGCAGGAAATGTAAGTTGGTTATGTTATGTAATCACCATTTGACATCGTAGTCATCGTCAACTGTATCCCATTATAATAATATACAACGTCGTCATCGTCATTACCATCACGATCATCATCACCCTCATTATATTATCCAATATCATCCACGTTACTACTTTAATAATTTTAGTGTTATTTATCATTACAATCATTATCATAATCAACATATTCAGCATCGTCATTTTTATCATCATTTTCATGATCGTCATTTTCGTCATCATCGTCATCATCATCAGTGCCATCATCATCATCATCATCAGTATGTTCATCACTATTACCATCATCGTCATAGGACTCACCATCATCATTATCATCATCATCTTTACCATTATGAAAGTATAAAACAAACATTCATGCTTTACTTTGATGATTACAATAGGCAATATAATATATAGTGACTAGTTGTATTTCTCTAGTATCTGATCTATGTCGGAGTCTTGGGATTCCGGATGCAATTTCTGTATGCTATATCGATTTGAACATAATAACCGCCATGAGCAGATGATTGACTAATAACCGTCAATCATGCTTTCATGTTACGAATCTTGGGGTTCGTGTGGATGCGATGCCTTTATGCTACTAGTATTATCATATTGTAAAGTGTCGAATTGAACATAGCAACCGCCAATATAAGATGATTGAATAACCTACAACCATACTTCTTCTACTCTAGGTAGAAATCTTGGGACAAGTGTGGATGCGACGCCTTTAAATATATAATTGACCGGATATAGTAAAAAACCTGCACTTGTCGGTAAAATTGTTAGATTTGTAATCCATTAGAAAGGTTTCATTTGATGCTTTGTTTTTAAAGAAAATGGTTTATATTTGGCAAAGATATGAGTGTTTCAATTTAACTGACATGAGTCTTTTTACATACATGTGAAACTAAAATGCCAATTTCTCCCAAACCTAATTACCGACAAGTGCAAGATCTCACAGCTATATCTAGTCACAATAATTATCGTAACGTTTTGAGTTGAAGAAGATTGAATAATTTCAACCCATGTTTTATCCACTGCAGGTACGAATCTTGGGACTCGTGTGGATGCGAAGCCTGCATAGGGTCTATGGTCAAGATGATATTGTATAAAGGACAGGATATGGTCAACGGAGAGTCACATGACAGTCACGTGATTGATCTGGAGATCCTCAACCCATGCACAGGTAACTTAAGTCAAACAAAAATGGGAAACATGTTATTCTTCCCTATTTTTGCAGAAAATAAA
Source organism: Echinarachnius parma (assembly GCA_037951105.1). Classification (NCBI taxonomy): domain Eukaryota; kingdom Metazoa; phylum Echinodermata; class Echinoidea; order Clypeasteroida; family Echinarachniidae; genus Echinarachnius; species Echinarachnius parma. Next base: position 84,763 of record JBAMJV010007734.1, on the reverse strand, counting down.
TCAAACATAAATTAAATATTTAGAAAAAATAACATAATTTATTTTCTCTCTGATAATTAAACAATCTCATAGATGTTTAAAGAAAAAGGACATTTCTAATCAAACTTTATTTTATTGCCTTAAATATATGTGCTATATACCAATCAAAATTACTTCATCTGATAAAATAATTAAATCATTTTCTTAACGGGACTTTTCTCATACAGCACATCCTCTTTAAAAAACTGCCATAAATATAAACCCACATTTCAATCTTGATACAAAATTAAAACAAAATCGATAACGAAACACACATCTAAAGTAAACTATTGTATTGAATGCTGCGTTTATATGGATATGTGCTGAAAATATTATATTCAGAAACACGTGATTGCTCGATGCATTGCAATTAATTGGTGTTTCTTTATACAAGTTATATGAATACATATGAAGAGCTTATATCCAAAAGGCACTACATCCACCTTTTCAACTGTGGAGAAAAGCAGGTTTCTTTGTCCACTTTTTTACCTATGGGGATATGAAAATGAAACGTTCCATATTTTTATTTTAAGTGTGTAATTCGTCCCAAATTGTGTATTTATAGATAGCTACGCAGCTTATTATAATATACCGATATCGTTGACTAAATTTGTTATGGAAAGTGGATTTAGAGCCTTTAGGAAATAAGATCTTCATATAGATTCATTCCATCAACTCATTCGTTAACAACATATTTATTTTGTTTCATTTTATTCTCCAGTCGAACCAATGATAGTGAGCAATCTCACCAATCCGGCCTCCTTCTCCTTCGACCTCGCCTCCCCGTGGTCGGATGATGAGGAGCCGCACTGCATGTACTTCGACACGATCGCGGGTGACTGGAGCGAAGACGGACTCGAGACGGTGATCGCTCCCGGTGACAATCAGAGAGTTACGTGCAGGACGACGCACACCACAGACTTCGTCATCGACGTGTACCTCGTCGAGGGCGAGACGATGACGATGGAGAGTAAGAATTATCATTATGATAATTAAAATATAATGATAATAATCATTATAATCTTGATGCTAATGATATTAATAATACAAATAATAATAATGAAAATGATAAGAATAAGAATAATAATAATAACAATAATGATAGTAATAATAATGATGCTAATAACGATAATTATATTTATAATAATGATTATAACAATAATAATGATAATAAGAATAATAATACAGTCAAACCTGCTAATGCGACTACCTGTCTATAGCGACCACCTGCTCAAAACAACCGCTCTCTGGTCCCCCGTGAAAAATCTTGTGTTAAGAGACCTGCGTAATGCGATCACCCCATTTGGGTCCCGACGCACATATAAATTTGTGTATAGCGACCACAAAATTGGTGCTTGAGGCGACAGGCATCAACTCGAACGCCTCTGGTCGCTCAAGCCAAGGCTCAAATTCCGAGCATGTCAATACATAAAACAAGCTTTTAAAATGACAATGAACTTCAGACAGACGCTTAATTACCGACACCAAGTGCTTCGGACTCATAAACAAAGAGTATTCGTGCCTTCAGTACCTGATGCTGAAAATGCATCGAACAAAGGCATTTCACTCAACATCACAACATAATTTGACATCTAACATTGCCGAGGCGGGGTGTTTCTCACTCTTTTCAATGATAATCCGTCGCTTGTTACGACCAAACAATGCATCTTGACTTCAGAATTTTATGAAAACTATACTGCATATAAGCGTAGCTGATTCTCTCATGATGAGTACAAAAAAATGACACATTGACACATTTTGCAATTTTAATTTCACTTAAAAGGATAATACAAACATTTAAAATCATTTAGAATAATGCCAATATTACATAATTTCATTTTTGTTGTGGTTATGCATGCAACAAATACTACTGAAACTATGGACACGCGCGTGAGCAGATGCCTATTAATTACACATATGCATATAGGCACAATATGCGATCATAAATTCAAAATGGCCGCCAGGCGCCAACTTGTCTAATGCGACCACCTGTGTATAGCGATTACTTTTCGCCGGTCCCTTGAGCGGTCGCTATAGACAGGTTTGACATGTAATGATAATAACAATAATAATACTACTATTACCATGATTACTAATAAGAATAAGAATACGAATAATAATAATACTATCATTATTGTTATTATCTATAACATTGTTCTTCCCTGCATTAAAACAGGTGGCCGAAAGAGGATAATTGTTTTATTATATAACAATTCAGTACAAGACACAGTTAAAGAAATTATTATATGTCATTCCTTTTCCGTAGTGACCGAGATGATGGACGGGGACGACAACGATGGTGACTCTCTGGGCTTGCAGGGCGCCATGAGCGCCATCGGAATCGGTATGGGCGTCATCGCCGGTATCGCCGTCGGCTCCCTGATTGCCTTCGTGGTCCTCGTCGTGCTCGTTGTCATGATCATCAAGAACATGAACAAACCGAAGGGGAAGATCCAGCCGCTTGAACCGACCGACATCAAGGCCTAAATGGGCTAACAGTGTACATTCTGTCCTACACTTTTTTTTTCTTCAAATTCAAATCTATGCTAATGAATCTTGCATCTGGTAATATTGTTTGCACTGTCTGTCCTTGAGATTAGTTTATATTATATTTGCCGTGTGATTTGAACAATAATAATTTTTTCTTTCTTTTACAGCATAATTTGTTCATTTCGTTAAGCTGCCTTTTCAGAAATTATTTTATTTTGTTGTGCCAACGTAAATTGATCTTAATTGTGTTAATGGTAACGTGACACAAACGGAAAGCATTTCGATTCTTATTTGCAAGGTTTCATTCCGTCCATATCACCCCGAACCATACATAGTGGAAATAATTATATAAATCTACCGTGCAAGTTTCGAAGTTACATTTACGGCAGCTTACTCAAGATATAAGAGCTCACTTCCAAAAGGCGCTAAATCCACTTTCCATAAAAATTGAGTTAACGATATATCTACATGTATAATCTACGTAGCTATCTAGGAATCCACATCTTACGACAAATAACTCACTAAAAATAAAAATATAGTTCAATTTTCATATTCCCATATATAGGCACGTGTACAAAGTGGGAAAAAGAAACCTGTTTTCCTCGGAAGTTGAAAAAGTGGATTTAGCGCTTTTTGGTAGAAAGCTCTTCATATATAGAAAATATACTAAATTATATATAATATGCAGATGAGTTTAGAAATATATGAATATTATATGACCAGAGATCTTTATAAAACAAATTTTATTGTATTTTTGAACAAATACTATATCAGATAATATATTAAGCTTATATCATGGAATGCAATTGTAAAAAAAAATCAAATTATGCTATCATAATAAATTGTGTTTATTATCACTTCGATCGATAATGTTGTTGAAAAATATATGAAACATGTTTATAATCGTAGTATATAGTAGACGTGTTTACGTACTTTAGTTACATAAATTAAGTGTGTAAAACAGATAAACAACATATTTGCAATATGCCTATATACGGCTGCAAAGTCTCAAACCCGAATGTCTTTCGATAATTATAATATTGTACATATTTTTGTGGAAATCGTATTTGTTGTGTATTTTATTTCAGCTTTTTCAAGTATATTTCTCGAGTGCATTAATTTACTAGACTATACCGAAATACGACTGTATTACGAGTTCCAAATCACCGATTAGTATGTGTTCATCACCAATTTTCACCTTGACGAGAATCGTAATATATTAAAATTCTGCTTTATAATAACGTAAATTATGTTTCCTTATATAATGTTATAAAGGTTGTACTAAAATAGTGTTTGACTTGTATGTTATGCATTCATCTCATGATTTTCCAAAATGTTGGTCACTGTTTGGCAACGTCATAATTTAATACTTACATTTTTTGTGAATGTAAATTGTCATCTCTAACACTCCTTGATAATAATTTGTTTTTGTTTTGGTATCAGTCGTGACGTCATTCGTACGTTTAGGGGCATTCCTTTCAATCAATATAATCATGAACATGGTTATAATTATCCTGAAATATAGGGCCAATAATGATACATGCATTATAATATTACTTTCTTAAATTTGTCTCAAAATAAATATAACAAAATTAGGTCAGGTATTGTTATCGTTGTTGTAGGCATCTATGATCATTCGTACTGCTGAATAACTTACTGTATGTATTTAACTATGTATTTGAATGTTAACATAAATAATGATGTTCGCATATTTATTATCAAACTTGAATGAGAATCGCTACAGTCATCACTATTGCAAACACCTTGACAGTTCTAATAATTGAATGTTTAATATTCTTTATTGAACCACATAATATGTAATAATAATATAATAAAATTGCGAACATTATGATTTATTTTTATATAACAAATATTATTTGTTATATAAAAATAAATCATAATGTTCGCAATTTTATTATCAAACTTTGATGAGAACTGCTAATGTCATCACTAAAACAATTACCTTGAGATTTGTTATACTTACATGAATTATTAAACGTGTATATATTCTGTATTTCACTACTTGTTTGTTATCTAGAAGTAAATAATAATGTTCGCAATTGTATCATCAAACTTGGATGAGAATCGCTAACTATAATACTGTCGTCACTATAGCAAACACCATGACAGTTTTAATTATAGAACGTGTGCATATTCTTCATTGAACTATATATTTGTTATCATAAAAGTGAATACTAATGTTCGCAATTTTATTATCAAACTTGGATTAAAATTGCTAATGTCATCACTAACAATCACCTTGAGATTTGTTCTACTTACATAAAATATTAAACGTGTACATATTCGTTATTAAACTACCGGTACTTGTTTGTAAAATTACAAAAATAAAAAAAATCGCAATTCAATATCGAACTCTGATAAGTTGCTCATGTCATCGCTATAACATTTACCTTGAACATTCTAATTATTGAATAACTTCTGTATTGAACTACGTATTTTATATGTAAAACTAAATAATAGTGTTCGCAATTCTATCAAACTTTGATGTAAATTTCTAAATGTCATCACTATTACAAAGACCTTGAGAATCAATCTATTAAACGTGTAAATATTCTATATTGAACTATACGCAATGTTTTGGCTAAACAATGTACATTGCCATCTTTGATAAGTCAATGCTATTGAACGTTTTTAATATATTTCTATCATTCATATCATTGTTGATCAAAGGCTGTTATTCTGCTTTGCAAATAATAGCTCATTTAGTGCTGTGCATTGAAACGCTCATTCATAATTCCAGTATTTAATGTGTCTCATGTATTTTTGTCTATCCTCTACACCCATTACACAGTTTAACCCATTGCCTACGAGAACACGGTTGTTTGTGTTTCAACTCTATGGGGATTGCACAATATAATATAGTAGGCAATTTGTTACTCAATCAGAAGTGAATTCTATATGATAACGTTGCCTGGTACAGTCCTATTAATGTCTTTCTAATCGGATAGTTCATACACACTTAGAAATAAAGGTTAACATTTGCACCCATAAGGTCACATGTGCACACTTAAGGATGCAAAATGCTGCTGCAATATATAGCAGCAGCACCCTTACGGGTGCAATTTTCACCCAGAAGTGGGGGTATGCACTCTTTGGGGCGCTCATATTATGGGGCAGTACAGAATATAGCTTTACGGTGTAAATCTGTACCCTTATTTCTTAGTGTGTAATAAGTTGTTCGATTGTAGCCATCATATCGTGTGTTCTACCATAGCAATAAGCTTGTACGGACAAGCTGCATTCCATTAATGCACACAGATTGCACTGTTCAAACATATTATGAAACACCTAACCCATTGCCTACGGGAACCATGTGGGTCCTATGTCAACGCTATAGGCCTGGATTGCAATATGTACTAAGGAACACGTTAACATAATTGTAAAGTTCATAACTCTTGGATCGCTCATGATTGGTAAGTCGATGGCAGGCATCAGATCGTGTGTTCTACAATAGCAATAAACTTTTACTGACAAACATTTCATACAGGTAGATGCATATACAAATGGCATAAAACAAACCTATAATGCAACACTTGAACCCATTTGACATATCAAATTAAAGGAAATAATGTGAATAATAAAATAGTGCTAATGAAATGCCTATATTTTGGTTCGCTTTAAGAACCTAGTGGATCCTGTATTAACTCTTTAGGGATTGCAACACCTACAAGGGAATGTGGTAACTTCTTGAATCGGTCATGGCGTTCTCTATATCGTTACGACTTTCTATTCAGTACGAGTATGCGTATAGCACGTATACAAGTGGTAAATACATCAACTTATTCGATAATGAAACCTATTAGTACAACTTTGTGAACCAAACAAATATGACCACCTTTAAGTCTTGCCTTGCGAATAACCTTTTCTTTTATTGTGAGATACGTATCAACGTTTGTATATATATATATCTATGTATTCGAAAATAATTGATGATTAGGAAAAGGTAATGATAATACAAAGTAGTATGATACGAATATATTATGCTATCCTACTTCATTACCTGTATCCATGCCCTTATGTCTTTCATTATCTAAATAAGTAGAGTATAGAAATCATTTTGTTGTTTATTTGAAATTTTGATTTTTAGAGTGACGTGACAAACGTATCTAGTAGTGCATTCAATTAGTGCCTTTGTACTTGTAACATTTTATTGATTTTTGTTTTCATTACTAGAATAGATCGTTAACATTTTGTTTGAATCTGGTTGTTCGACAAACGTATCTAGTAGTGCATTCAATTAGTGCCTTTGTACTTGTAGCATTTTATTGATTTTTGTTTTCATTACTAGAATAGATCGTTAATATTTTGTTTGAATCTGGTATAATCACTTTGACTGAGAACATAATGCAAACTTACAATCATTATAAATATTATTACAAATCTAAACAATTTGCATGTCTCATAATCACTATTGTCCGGTTCAAGTCTGTTTTATATATTAAAACAAAATCTAATTGACTTTCGAAAACGCTAAGAATACTCTTGGTGAACAGAATAACAAGAGAGGGTTTATGATAGTTATGGTATTCAACTTATTTAATAAAACAATTTAATTGCTACACTAATATGGATGTAAATATTATACTGAAGAAGCACATTTACAGTGTTTTTCAGTATTTTCGGCGAATTAATATACAATTTATATTATAAACAATTACTTAATTTCAAATACAAAAATTACAACCAAATAAATTACCTTTATACATGTAAGATTAAAAGTTGTTAGAAATTAGATGTACTTTTAATACAAGTTTATAGAATCTACAAGAATCTGTGTTTGATAATATAATATTTTAAACAATGTTACATTCAAATCAAACTACATTTACGTAAGATTCAAAATTGTTAGAAAATTAGATGTACGTTTGAGAATCTTTTAGAATCGTTGTTTAAAATATAATAAATATTCAATTGTTAATGTGTGGTCAGAGTGTATTCATACTGTGACACTCTATGGCTACACAAGGTCTCAGACCCGTAATGTCTTTCAAAAAATAATTATGTAAAATGTTATTATAAATGTATATACATTATTTTCACACGTGTTTCGATTGCTATAAAATGCATAATAATCTCAAGCCCACGAGTCTTTCAGTGCAAAAATAAGCATTCTAATTGTATATAACTACTCTGATGTTATATAATCCAAAAAAAAAAGAAAAACGATGATTGTCAATGTGTGTTGAGCTTTGATAAAGGTACACCTACTGTTTACCTAAATTGCTCTTTATTAGTGGTGTATGGAATGCAGACAAATAAATTCTTAAAATGTATTGAATAATTATAATTATGATGTTTTCGAATGTTTATGTATTAGTATTGATCGCTGTTAGCCAATATTTCAAATATTATTGCTGATATCAGGCAATTTATCTGTAATCTCACTCATGACATTTTGTCTTTCATTTTGTGTAAATTAGAATAAGAGATTGATAATAATTACGATGACGCTTGTACATTTATACTAGTGTGGTGTATTGAGTGCGTTTCATAATGATACGTTTCTCGGTATGACGTCACAGAAACGCTATGCTTAAATGTGGATTTACATTGTTTACTTATTTATTATGGTGATACATTTTCTTTCTAATTTGAATGCTCAAACCATGATCTTTATTTGTATGACTTTTTGTTTGTTTTATTAACATGTTCAGAATAAGTCATGATTTTGATACATACTCGACACATTCCGTAAATATTAATGATGAATAATCGTATTCATTTGTTTCTCGTATTAATGATGTTTCCGAATTTGAACGCTTGATGCATTCTCGTTACTATGATTCGCGTTACCATGGTTACTGCAAATTCAACAGTGAAATGAATGCATACTCAGTACATTCCGTCGTTTTGCATAAAGGTGTTTTACGCGCATTTAGAACAATAAGATTACATTTGGTTAGATGTGGCAATAAGTGTATATATTTTATGATTTGCATCACTGTAAATTCGACAGTAGAATGAATGTTTATGCAATACATTCCGTCTTTTCGCATTTAAATGTTCAATGTGCAACTGTAAGAATACATTTGGTTAGATGTGGCATTAAGCGAGTATTGGTAACAATAATATAGATTTGATCATTATGCGCTTTTAATTCCTATCAAGACTTTCATAAACAAAATTTTTTTTTTTTTTGCATGATAAGTCAATTCAATAATTAAAATAAATAGACGCACATTTGTACATATCAAATCTTTCACCGGTAGGCAAATGCTTTATAATATGTGTGATCCTAGTTTGATTACGAAAGAACTTGAAATACCTTTACTTAAAAACAAAAGAAAAAACGCGAACAAAATGAATAGTCCTTTTAAGGCTTGGAGCCTAAATGAATCAGTACAATCCCATTGTGTATATCAGTTCAACATTTATAGCCCCCCCCCCCCCCCCCAAACAAAACAAGCGACAGCTACATAAATGTTGTTATTCATGCTATTATTATACGAAAACAATACTTTTCTCCATACGGTTGGTATCATTGTAAACTTATTGAAACAGTTCCTCTTATAAGGCATATGTTTTGATAAAAACAGTAATACAGTACAGTATTTGTTATCAAGGAACCTTGAAGTCATAGGCGTACGCAGGTGGGGGGGGGGGGGGGGGTACTAGGATAGGCAAGAATGTTCACTAGGTAGTGGAGATGGTGCACACAGCGTGTGCGGGATGGCATTGTATATCTTATGACCGGGCCAGTAAAGCAGAGAATGATGGTATCCCGTTTCGTATCAGGCGCTAAATAAATCGAACCTTTTTAGTGGTATTGTTTATTATGAAAAGAAAAAAGGACAAAGAGGTCCATGCAGTTCACATAATTGTAAGACAAAATAATGGTTCGGGTGTATAGCCTACATAGTCGTGACAAGATTCAATAACGTGCATTTGTAATGGGGTTAAACAGAATGTAAGGAGTTTGTAATTAATATTCACGGCGATGTGTTCCCTTGTGATTTATAATGAAAACAATAACATAATTATGTTGATGTGTCCAATTATACAGAAATAAAAACAAACCTTTGCACCCTCAATCAATGTGTCACTCGTATTATTGTTGTCTTGTCTTGTCTTGTCTTGTTGATACTGCACAAATCGCCTCCAGATGGAGGCTATAAACGTGCAGGCCTTGATGCAATCAAGGCTACCTAGATGTATGCCTTTTCAAGCAGATCTTCAAATGTTGAAGCATCCGCCGTTTTAATGTTTGACGGCAGTGAATTCCAGAGTGGAATGGTCCGGGGGTACAAGGAAAAACGGTAGCAGTTCTTGCTACTTAAAATTGTATCGTAGTTCAAAATGTGGTGTTGGCGGGTGCAAGGCCTCCTTTCTCGATCTTGATTGTTGAGCGATAGATGACGAATGTTTGCTGGTATTAGTGATCATGTGCTTCTTTGTAGGCATGGAAAGTGTGGCTATCGCAGTGGCGGATCCAGGGGGGGGGGGGGGGTTAGGGCGTTTAACCCCCCCCCCCCCCTTGGGTTTGGTACTTGGTAGTTTATTCCTCCAAAACACTCCATAGGAGTTTTAACTCCTGCCAAGTGAAATTGGGCTGCCAAGTGAAATTGGGTCATTGGGTCAAACCCCCCTAAGCAAAAAGCTAGATCGTCATTGGGTCAACCCCCCCCCCCCCTTAGCAAAAAGCTAGATCCGCCCCTGTATCGTACGGCGCTTCGATAGCCAGACTCTCCATGCTATACAAAGAAGCACACTTGGTTGTTTGGCTTATGTATTGTTGGTCTGCCGACTTGAATGGTTGTTTATTTTGTGTGAACATTTATGATGCAAGATTGGTAGACATGCACTGTAGGCCTACATGTATATAATTTCATTCAAAGCTAAATGCTAGCTTGTTCGGCTTCAAAGGCTGGTATTCAATTCAATACTTAGATTAAAGGGATAGTTGAGTTCTGGTAAGGAGAGTATAGTTTTGGTGAAACTGAATTTTAGTAACCAAAACCTGCATCATTACATAACAAACTAATAGTTATAACTAGAAAGGAACACAAAATAACAAATGACGTAGTAAAGATCATGTTATCATTAAAAAAGAGCCGTTAAAACGTACTGAGGGCGCTCTCTAAACACTCATCGGTTTCAACCAGTTTGAATAAAATATTGTGCATGTGATGTTTTGTTGAAATAGTGATTAGATAGAGAAATAACCAACAACTATTTAAATACCTATTGTAACTTTTTGAAAAGAGGAAGCATTTTTTTGAATTTTTAACGGCTGGTTCAAAATTCTGTAATAAACATGGGGCCCCAGGTTTATTACAAATTGTTATATTTATGGATATTTCAGCCGTCTCTGAACCGATTTTGATCAAACAAAGATGATTTTATTGTTTAAATATTATGCTCTTTCAAATTTTACACTCAGTTTTTCATTACCTCACAAAAAAAAAAGAGTAGTCTAGCGCCCTCTCTACCAAAACTCAACTATCCCTTTAAGTGTGACATTTACTAAGCATTTTGCTAGGCTGAGAACTTTACTTATGCCGTTTAGCATGCACTGTACATGTATATAATTTCATTCAAACTAAGCTAAATGCTAGCTTGTTTGGCTTTACAAAGACTGGTATTCAATTCAATACTTGAATAGATTTTGTGATACATTATTTTAAGCATTATTTTTTCTAGGCTGAGAACTTTACTTAAATGCCGTATAGATTTTTACTTCAGTAAAACAAAAAAGTACGCCTTGGTTAACGGGGTAGGAAATATATACGGGAGCTGAGGGAGTTTTTGCCCCCTAATTTTCAAAATGGGTGGGGCGGCGGGGGAGCAATTTACTCCAGCCCAAAAATGCAAAACGGCAGCAATTTTCTTATTGGTCCAAAGTTCGACCGTAGTCTTTGCACTATTTTGAAATACCGATGGCTCCGCCCATTTTGTTTGCTTTGTGACATGATATGACGTGAATCACGTGATCACGTGCATCGCGTGATCACGTACGTACGTGCCTACAATTAATGATGGCAAGCGGCTCAGCTCATCATCGTAAATCAATCGGAACGTCATTTATAGTCATTACATTTTATCGAAAATCAGAATTTCAGTTTGATATTCTGGTACAGGATTTACGCTGTCAATACATTTAACTCAAAACATGTTATACTATATATATAGTACTAGAGACGGCAATTAGAAAACGAATAATTCTGGCTACAAAAAAGGGTTACAGTGCAGTGCTGGCACTGAAAGCGTTCAACTCTTTCCAACATGGCCCCACATGCTTCAATTCGTGTGAGCTTTTTGCAGCAGTGGTTATTGTTCAGTGTTGTATTGTTGTGTGTCGCATTTAGCTCAGTGAAATCTCACTCGCCTGATTCGCAATCTCGGAAGAAAAATGCGGTCTGCCCTTGCTCGGATCCCAGTCTCTGTATTCCAGTCAACATTACTCGTGAAAAGGAGGTACGTTTTTTCTACGATTATTCACATTTACAGTAGTGCTGTAACTGACCTTGATGATCAGATCGTTTGATCGGATCGGCAAAATTTTATCGATCTTCGAAATCGGATCGATGATCGGGATCGGATGATCGGCTATAAAAAAAAAAAAAAAAAAAAAAAAAAAAAAAAAAAAAAAAATCGTTTTTTTTTCCTTTGGAAAATGATCCCCAAAAAACACAATTTGGGAATATAAATGAATACCAAAGCAACATATATCCATATTAATAAGCCCAAGGTAATCTTGTACGGGTATGCTTTCATTTCAAACTGATTACCTCTTCTTTTACAAAATTACTCACGCCGATTTTGAGCTTAGTCCCATGTGATTAATTTGGCGTAACCTTTCAGAAACACATGGGACTAAGCTCAAAATCGGCGCGAATAATTTTGTAAAAGGAGAGGTAATCAGTTTTAAATGAAAGCATACCCATACAAGATTACCTTGTGCTTATTAATATGGATATATGTTGCTTTGGTATTCATTTATATTCCCAAAATATGTTTTTTGGGATCATTTTCCAAAGAAAAAAAAACGGATTTTTTTTTTTTTTTTTTTTTTTTTTTTTTTTTTTTTGCCGATCCGATCTTCCGATTTTTTCTGCATGATCGGAAATCGGCAAAAACGGTCCGATCATGTATGATCGGATCGTGATCGGCATGCCGATCCGATGATCGGTTACAGCACTAATTTACAGTTACACGGCTTACTTTCAGTTTTATTAAATAATAAGTTCAACTTCAAGTTCAACTTCAACTTTTCAAGTATAAACTGACATTGACAAAAGAACTTGGCATTCTCTCACCACTTGATGGCTGACTATCATTAACAAGTTCAAGTATAAACTCAAAATAACTTGGCATTCTCTCACCCCTGGAACTTGGAAGTGGAATATATAGCTAGGCCCGGCTACCTGCGGCAAAGACAAAAGGGAAGCTTGCCCACATCTACTAAAGTAAATGGTCCAATCACTATCAGTTGGACCATTTACACGCAATATACGCTAATACGTTGGAGATAAGCATACCGCCCATTCGTACACGGTACCATTCAACAGTTGAACGCTATGTTGTAGGCAGTGCTGTAACCGATCATCGGATCGGCATGCCGATCACGATCCGATCATACATGATCGGACCGTTTTTGCAGATTTCCGATCCGACTAAAATAACCGATGCTCTAGACTAGTATGTGACTACAATTCGCATTAATAAGAGGATCAGTTCTTTTTGTTGTGCATGCCAAGTCGTGGGCATGTAATTAAAGTTTGTTTTTCACCTTGAACGAACCTTCTAGGCTTAACTCAAAAGTCCAAATCATATTGTTTATTTTATGCTGTCATCTCTTTTTTTCCTGACTCATCCACAAATTTGATAAAATTCACTTAGTTTAGTTATATTGATACTAATACTATCTAAACTTCATCTTGTATCCTGTGCAATTTAAATGGCAAAATGCTCTTTTCTATCTGTTCTATATTTGCAGCTTTGATCTATGATCTATTCCACATCTACCTGATCTATTCTAGTATCAGCTCATCCAACAAGAGTTTCCAAGCTGCTGCAGCACAAATGTCTGCTAAGTGATGGGTAAGCAGGGCTGCTTCTTTGCTTCTACGTTGGTTTCCTTTCATTCCTTTGAAAACGCTTTACATTGCAATACAATACATTGCCTTTAAATAGTTTAACTTTAAGTAAGGGTTTATTACATGTTCCGTACATGTTGAACTTTTAATCAGTGCTTGAAATCTTGGATGATGAATTGTACTCTTTTCCGTTTCAGAATTAATGAAATGAAAATGACATGAAGCTTAAAAAGAGGGTATTGAAAGATGTTACTAAAAATCTAGTGGTCAACTGACTGATTTTCCGGGTCAATCAACCATAACAATGTCAGCTTTCTATCTCAGTTGGTAGAGCACCGGTCTGACAATCCATAAGTAAATGGTTCTCACCTCGTGGAAGTAACATTTTCTTTGCTCATTTTCATTCAATTATTTTCTCTACTAGATCATTGCATTCAGCCTTGATGCTAACAAGGCACAATGGAACCAAACTGACATCATTATAAATGCAAGCTTCCATGCAAACTTTATTTGCCTTTTGGGGCAAGTAAAATCATGAATGTTCACATTTTACTTGCCCGAACAGAAAATGTACTTGTCCCCATAAAAAAAGTGACATGAATAACAAAAAAATGAAACCCGCTATGTAGCTTGATTTGCTTTGCAAATTTCCACTTGTCTCTATCTAAAGGATATTGTGGTATACTGTATGGAATTACATATACATGTACCTCTCACAGCTGAAAAGAAATGTTAGTTGCCCAAAATAAGAACATTATCAAATTTGACTTGACCGACATTATTCTTTCCTCTATGTGATCAGATCATTACTTTAAGTTAGGAAACTGACCAGAAATGTATTATATGAATGAAAACGTGCAAGGAGAGTGGGGTTAATTCTCAGGGGAACCTTATTTCTTCGCTCATTTTTTTATACTTTTTTCTTTCTTATTAACCTTAAAAATGGAAAATATAGTATGCAATGCTCTTTAGAATCTTTTGCACTGTGGGTCCCCATATTATACTGTTGTTATTTTTCTTGTATTTTGTTTTTGTACAGCACTTGAAACAGTTGAGTATGTAGCATTCCCAGAATCCCAGATAATAGGTAATTAAGTAGAGGTAGTTCGTTAGAGGCAACTCTGCATAATTAAATTGTTATGGTAACGGCAACCAGCTAGCCAATCAGAGGCAAGTAGCCGTGTAGTTCGTAAGCTTTTTCATTTTGGGGACACACAGCATTACGACCCTCAAGGAAGAGAGACATGTGAGAGTTTTCCTTGTCTAACACAGAGTTTACGTGTGTTCTGCTTGATTTCGCCAACGGATTTGTCAAGTCACTTTTTATTTCATCGTGCAAGAGTTAGGGATATTTCCTCGTTGATTTTAGTTAATTTACGTTTGTGCTAGCCAAGCTGAGCTGGCGTCTTATTTTAGTTTCGTTGAATCGTTGCGAAGGCCTTTTGCGCGAGCAGGCGATTTCTTTAATTTGACTCGTTAAGTTTGTGCGCGTATGAGTGTAAATAGAAAGGAAGTTTTAACTTTGCAAAGATCCTCCAAAGCTACCGTAGGGGAAAGCTTCGGTAACGAGCTGCTTGGAGTTGTCGGTGGTAAGTTGAATTATTATAATTAATTAAATATCGCATCCCTTTAGTATTTCCACAAGTATTAAGCATTTATTTTCTCTATTAGATCATTGCGTTCAGTCTTGATGCTAACGAGACGGTGGGACCCAACTGGCATCACTATGACTGGGACCACATCACAACCATCATCTACTTTGGCGCTAGAAGCCGCCCTGTTGATCCGCAGCTCCTCTGCTATGCGCACTCTAAAGGAGTGCGTGTTGCCGAAGCAGGTGAGACATTACCATATTGCTGTGTGTCGTATGCATTGCATGCACAATGCATGGATAGCATGCATTCGTTGACTTGCTAAGACATGCATTGTCTACATACCCTGCGCTACCAGGAAATTGTTCATAAGTGGATGAATCGAGTTTATACCTACTCATGGATACATAAATTACCATTTTGTTATTATGTTGCAGGTATTGTTTAGATAATGCATGTCTAGCATGTGCAAACAATTACATGCTAACACATGCATTGTCTATGTACTCTATACAACCAGGAAATTGCTCACTCGAAAGGGAGGTGAGTGGCTGAAGCAGGTGAGACCGCCCCATCGATCGATTTGCAGTTCCTCTGCTATGCTCACTCTAATGGAGTGCGTGTGGAGGAAGGTGAGACTTTACCAAACTGCTGTGTGTAATAGGCAGTGCATTGACAAAGCATATGTAGTATGCAAATGTTGACATGCTAATACATGCATTGTTTATGTACTCTATTCAACCAGGAAATTGCTCACTCAAAGGGTAGGAGAGTGACTGAATCAGGAGAGACCTACCCATACAGACAGTAGCATACTGATGTGTGTCGTAGGCAATGCATTGACAATGCATAGGTAGCATGTGATTGTTGACATGCAAACACATGCATTGTCTTTGTATGCTATACAATCAGGATATCATTCTGTTTGAAGATGATTGCCAGTAAATGTAGGTTAATCAAGCAGTGCAGGACCATCTAAGACTAAGCAGAGTTAAATGGTTTAAATTGATAAATATTAAAATTTATATTCCTATTTCTTCTGTGGCTGCTTGTGAGATGCTCCGTACCAAGTGGGTGGCCAGCGAGGTAAAAAGAGCATTGCTTTCACTTGGAGAGACATTGGCCCGGATTCACAAAGCAGGTTTGTAGGAGGTTCGTACAAACCATGGTTTATCCATGGTCTACATCTATGGAGTGCTGCTCGTATGCAAGTAAAACAATTTCTAATTTCTAATGATATGACTGTTAGTGCTTGCTAACCAGCAAATTTCCCCATGTGAGAAGACAAACATTTATTTGGTGCATTTTGTTAATGTGTACCATGTGTTAACAAGTAAGGAATTTACATTCTTTCTCCATCACTCCATTAGTTAGGCGGCTAAGGGTAAGAATTGTGCACAAAATGAAAAAAGCATGACATTTTCACAGTAAATTCTTATCATCATAACGTTAAATTTTTGCCGTGGAAGTTTCTTAATTATGACCTTGAGGGGCGGGAGAGGGTCTTGAAAAAAAGGGGGTGCAAAGTGAATTTTTACATCATTTCATTGGTACTTAACATGACATAGCGCTTTTATTGACATGATTATGGGATAAAAGTGAACCGAGAGAATCATAATGTCCACCATTATATTAATATATGATTATTTTGGGGGGTAAATATGAGGGGTGGGTTAGAACCCCCTCCTCACTATTCTCCTCTGTCGAAAGTTTCACTTGCGTTTCTGTGTGCATATATATCAACATAAACGTGTACTAGTATGGGGGAGGTAGATTCCCTCTCACCCTCCCCCCCCCCCCCCCTCCCCCCCTCCCCCCTCCCCCGATACAGAATCAAAGCCAACAGATTTACAAAATCACATCATAGTCGAACACACACGAACATGAGCACAACTTTAAATTAAAGAGGAACATCTGAGGGGGGGGGGGTAGTATTCCCCCTATGCTCCACCCACCCCCTACCCCCCCCCCCCCCCTACTTTACTCAACCCTGCCATGACATGTACAGTCATCATACGCTAATCTATAAAAATGAGTGCACTTATAACAAAAAGAGAGAACATGTAGGGCGAAGGGGGGGGGGGAGGGGAGTTCCCCCTTTTCTCCATTACACCCACTTCCCCCCTCCAATTACCCAACCCCTGCAATGAAATGTTCAACATCATATTACACTTTTATGTTAATATATATATGCAAACAGAAACGCAAGTGAAACTTTCGACAGATGAAAAAAAGTGAGGAGGGGGTCCCACCCTACCCCCTCCCATTTACCCCCCAAAATAAACATATATTATTATAATGTCGGACATTATGATTATATGAGATATACGAATGTTGTTTGTGTTAAAGGGATGTAATTTGGTGATGGTTTTGAGGGCGCTTTGATAAAAAGTTAATTTGTGGGGAAATTAACAATTGAGTCGAATTCTTGGAAGAGCACGTGATTTTAAAGATAAAACAAGAAGTTATTTAATCAAAATCTGTTGAGAAAGAGCTGACATATGTGATATGGGCAATTCCGTATGAGAGAAGGCAAAAACACCACATCTCAAAAATGAGCAATCTTCCCTAAATCAAACTGTTATCAATAGAGGAAAACTTGAATTTTAGGAAACTGAAAACCGTTTGTATATAGCTCGATTGGTTTTTCAAATATTTCTGCTTGAATTGAACAGAAATTTATGACCTTTTATTCATAAATCAGCTTCATTTTGTGAAAATAAAGTGAATCTTTTAATTCAATGACTGTTTCTGCTCATTTTCTCATATTTTCCATACGATGTTGTAACAATCACAAATTGTAAAGCATGGGCAGTAACTTCATTGCATATTTTTTTGAGAATTTTTTTAAATCTATGCACATTTGATTGTAATTCCGTTACGATAAAACGTTTTAAGTTTTTCTCAATATCTTATTACTTGTCCTTTAGTCATGTCATTGTGAATTCTCTTCCTTCACCATAGTCCGAAGAACTTCCAACATCATTTTCTGAAATAATGTCACTACTTTTTCCAAAAATGGCGTAACAGTATTAGTAATTCCGTTACGTAACGGAATTACATGCACATGGTTTGTAAGGTATTGAATGATATTGCTGAAAATAACATTTTTTCTTGTTCTGAATGTAGAAATACCCTTTAAATAGCATGAACTGTAGCCATGTAGACAATAAGTCATTATACTGTACAATGTTACTTTATGTGACTCATTACCTCACATGCTTCATAAATTGCATCAATGGTGATTTAACTAAATTGATACACGATAAAAAATTTCTCAAATTTCTCCATGAACATAATAGAGATGATAATGTTCTATCATTAAATTAGTTTCCAGCAAGACCCACTTGACTGAAATTATGAAGATGCAGCAGATTCATGTTTGTACTTTAAAAAGGGAAAAACAAAAACAATAAAAACAATTAAATATCCAGTAATTAGTATGACACTGGTTCTACATTTATTTTCTCACATTAATTTACATTGATGTATTTTAAGATATAAATCATACCTTCAACTTTCAAGGAGATTTAATATTAATAATTTTGTATGTAGATTTGAATATCATTGATCAGTTAAGGGCTCATAACTCACCATTAATTATGTAAATTTGTATTAAACTGAAGCATATAAAATCAAACATAAATACAGAATAGTCTTCAAGATATTCAAAACTATACATAATACAGGCTAAGATATGTTTTTATTCATTATCATAAAGTCAGAGTTCATTGAGTGTTCAGTGTGCTTATGTATTCAGATCAAAGAAGATGTACAAAGTATTTGCATTTTCAAATGGGAAGTCCTAAAGGTGTCTTTCATTTTTTGCAATTCGATTTTTATATTTTATATATGCCAACTTTTTGTATTTGGATCATACATGTTTATATCCGTACATGTATTTCATGAAATGAATGAAAACGCATTCTAAATTGATTTGAGAGTAAGTTAAGATCACTTTAGGATGAATTTTTTAAAAGAATAATTTTAGAATATAACAAGAGTTTATATAACAAATCTCGATTTGTTTGTAATTCTGTTACGCACACACATAAATTCAGGATTTGTTCTGGTCCTTATGTAAGAGTTTAACAATGCATACAAATTAACAATGCATACAAATTCTTTACTATAGACTGTACACAGAAAAATGTAACCAAGAAATTGCATTTTCATGGGTGGATTCATGGGTGGATTCATGGGTGGATTTCACAGGCGTAATTCCGTTACAGTGACATTCGTTTGTCTTAAGGTAATTTCAGAGGTTAAAATAGATCATTTCTGGAAAAAAGATGTACCAAATTCAAGTTTGTAACTTGAATGATAAGTTTTTATTACCAATGAAGAATTTTTTTGTGGTAGCTTTTGCAGAAAATCATTACAAAGTTAGTGTTGAATAAAAGACCCCTTTCCGTTATGATTGTATTTTGGTCTCCTGACGCTACAGTGTTATAGATTTGTACCTCTAGTACCCCTGCCAGTTATTAAAGTTTTAAAAACTGTGGAAGTGAAAGGAATTTTAAATATGATTAAGAAAACAGAGCTAAAAATCACTTATATGTCATTCTGTAACAGTGGAATTGCCCATTCACAATGCATTTCCATTCACACAGATTTCCAATATTCAGGAAGTTTACGAGGCTTTATAGCATTGAAAGTTGAATTATTTTACCTGTTTGTGATTTTAAATTGTTTAAATGTTTCTTGATATTGATGATGTGCAGTTATTTAGCATGTCACATAATGTAGGTACTTTTTTTTTTTTTTTTACTTGGGTTTTTTCACAATTTAACCATTTTTCTTGAAGTAAAGGAAAAATTAAAAAATGTTGCTATTTTTTACTTCAAATATGGTTATTATTGTCAAATTATTGATTTTTGAAAAGTATTGAAGCTAAAATGTGAATTTTTTGTTGTTCATGTACCGATTTGTGGAAAAGTTGATCCCACTGCTTAAGTTGTGTAATTCCGTTACACACTTTAGTGGACATAGTTTCTAGGATTTTTCTTTCATTTAATTGATGCAATCCTTTTTAATTTCTTGCCTACTAATATGAAGCTGAAAATAAACCGAAATAAAGCTGGAGTTTAGCAATATTTTTTTCAAATTTCATTCTTGTTTGTATTTTGGCCATATTTTCATTTATTTTACACATAACAAGTTCAAAAATTGCTTTACAGATATGTCAAATTATGGTTTATATTCAAGTGCTAGATAGCCTTGATGTTTGCATTAGCATGTAAGAAAAGTTGAGTGCAAAATAATTGAGTTTTCCTTGTAACTTTCAGAGATGTAATTCCGTTACAAATTTGTGTAATTCCGTTACAGTGGTCTTTTTTCAAAAAAGTGAATTTGTGAACTTATCATTGTGTTGTTTATGCACGTACTTGTTCCAAAATGAAGTTGACATTATCAAGATAGAAAAAATACATAAAATCAGTTTCAAAGTGTCTTATATTTCAGAGAAACTCAACGCAAACTTGTAGCAAAAAAAAAACTCCATTCTCCGGTAATTCCGTTACGGTCACACATATTGGTCTAGTGTGCAACAACACATGGAAGATATAAAACCATTTCCCTATCATGTTGTAGCCTGGTTACCCGTGCAACTTATATAAGTATCAAAATTTACTTAAGTCATGAGAATATTGCGCAGGGAATGAAATAATGAGCAAAAAACGTCTCTGAATGTAATTCCGTTATGGTGGAATTGCCCATATAATCTGGTTGGAATACATGTGAGACCCACATGTATTCAATGAGTTTACTATTTAGAAGTATATAACTCCCAAACTTTTTTTCAAAAATATACTAAAGATGTTTTTTTTTATACATGTATCTGTTGATGATCTCTTTTTTGAATCATGACTTTGTACTTGCCAATAATAATAATACTTGGCAAACAAAAGGTGGAAAGATTCAACTCGCTCTCGGCATTATCAATCATACCTAACGCACTACCATAAGTAATCTGTTTGGCTTATTACATTTCAACCGAAACGTAATGTAATCACTTCTATTCATTCAGAACAGAATGTTATTTGTGTTTGTCTCATGATCTTTTGTTGTCGTGAACAATGGAGTAAGGTACCACCTGGTTCGATATAATTGAATCATTGAACTAGTACGGCTTCATTCGCCATACTGGCGCCTATCGTATAATGCTCTTTTGACAATCGCTTCATTTGTGTATAGAAAGTCAACACCAGTAATACCCCCATAATGTTTTGGATGGATAGACACCTTATCAATACGTCAAACAGTTGGCAGGAATTGTTCAGATGATGATAAAAAGTTCAAATTGTGATGTATACTACTCGATCTTAGTTCATATCCAAAACTGACTTTTAGTTACAAAAACCTGCACTATAACATTACAATCTCAAAAATGTACAAAAGGTTTTTAAATAGTTGTTGAATATCTCTCTATCTAATCACTATTTCAACAAAACATCACATGCACAACATTTTATTTGTAATGGTTGAAACTGATCAGTGTTTAGAGAGCGCCCTTTTGTGTTTTAATGGCTCTTTTTGAATGATAACTGCTTTTTACTTAATCATAGTTCACTGATCAACATTTTCTGAAGCTTCTGTAAATAAGGTCCACCCTAGTCATCACCCCTCGATCCCCATCTGGCCGGGCTATATTATGTGCAAGTTTACTTGGCGTACCTATTGTTTCACATGACTTTGCAGATGTTGTTCAAGGTCTGATTTTGTTGGAGAAATGTTCTGCAGTGTTCTAGCCTTTTTAAAATAATCTTAAATTGTTAGAAATAAGTTATGTAAAACAATATAGGTACGCGCCTATAAAGTAAACTTAGTAAAAGCATGTTAACTGCTGAATATGAATATGCACGTATAGCCCGGCAAGATGGGGATCGAGGGATGACTAGGGTGGACCTTATTTACAGAAGCTTCAGATAATTTTAATGAACTAATACCCTGTGGATATTATGAAAAAAGTGATGATAAGTGCAACATAGTTACCTAACTAGAGCATGAATATTGTAAGTAGAAATGCGAAATACTTACGCAAAAAACACCTCACCATTTCACTACTCCAGCCCCCAAATTGTCCACCCATTATTGTTGTAAAATTACAATATGTTGAACAATTTTGGAACTACCAAGGCCTACCTGGAGCAAAGTATGGGCAGTTAATTCTATATACCCTTTTTCCCCCGCTCCTGCAAGGTAAACAAAACAAGAACAAATTACAAATATTCAAGTCAAGTCAACTTTTGGCGAATGGAGAAAAGTATGGGGGAGGTAGATTCCCTCCCCCCCTTCCCCCCCCCCCCCCCCCCCCCTCCCCTCCCCCGATACAGAATCAAAGCCAACATATTTACAAAATCACATCACTTAAATAGTCAAACACACACAAACATGAGCACAACTTTAAACTAAAGAGGAACATCTGACGGGGGGGGGGGGGGGGGGGGCGGGGTAGTATTCCCCCTATTCTCCACCCCCCTACCCCCCCCCCCCCCTACTTTACCCAACCCTGCCATGACATGTATAGTCATCATACGCTTATCTATACAAAATGAGTGCACTTATAACAAAAAGAGAGAACATTTAGGGCGAAAGGGGGGGGGGGGGGAGGGGAGTTCCCCCTTTTCTCCATTACACCCACTTCCTCCCTCCAATTACCCAACCCCTGCAATGAAATGGTCAACATCATATTACACTTTTATGTTAATATATGCAAACAGAAACGCAAGTGAAACTTTCGACAGATGAAAAAAGGTGAGGAGGGGGTCCCACCCTACCCCCTCCCATTTACCTCCCTAAAATAAACATATATTATTATAATGGTGGACATTATGATTCTCTCGGGTCACTTTTATCCATAATCATGTCAATAAAAGCGCTAAGTCATGATATGTACCAATGAAATGATGTAAAAATTCATTTTGCACCCCCTTTTTTTCAAGACCCTCTCCCGCCCCTCAAGGTCATAATTAAGAAACTTCCACGGGAAAAATTAAACGTTATAATGATAAGAATTTACTGTGACAATTTCATGCTTTTTTCATTTTGTGCACAATTGTTCTGATTTCAGGCCCTTAGCTGCCTAACTACATAGATGTAGACCATGGATAACCATGGTTTGTACAAACCGCCTTTGTGAATCCGGGCCATTAAGTTTGCTTAATTCAAATTATTGTTGTTTCCTATTGGCTGCAGCGGTTGTCAACATTTCAACACTGACCAATGAGAAGCTCCGTGATAATTGGGGGTAGCCAGTGAGGTTGAGAGCGGTCTGGAGAACACTTGGGCAGGATTTAAAGACTGCATAATTTCAATTGATTTATAACTTTATAATATTCTTGTTGTTTTCTATTGGCTGCAGTTGTCTTCAGCATGTCAAAATTAACCAATAAGACACTGTAACAAGTGGGTAGACAAATAGAGCAGTGGAGAACACTTGGAGAGGATTTAAAGGGTTTGTCCGCCTTTTACAAATCGTCTGGACAGTTTCCAGTAGACGGATGATGATTAATGTAACACACAAAACAGCCATGTAATTTGGATTCTACGAATGAAAAATGAATGCGCCCCTCCAGCAAACTATATATCGGTCATTAAAGGAGTTTAACTGATTAAGCATAATATTACAACACTTATTCTTGTAAAGGTATTGTGAAGGCGACATTTGTAAAGGTATGTCACAGAAAAGGTCTCGAAAATGAAGAATATACAATTACATGTAGTCAGTTTTAGCGAGTTTTGGTTATTTTGTTTAGTATTCGCTTATGCCGTTGTTCGATCACAATCTGTGCGCGGGTCACGTAGTGGTCACGCACAGCAACGTGGTATTATTATTTTGAGGTCTATAACTCCACGAAAAAGAGATTTCAAGCCCTAATTTTTTCAGGCATGCTGTTAAATGACATTTTCTTTCGTATATAAGACAATAACCTCGCAACTTTTGAAATCTGGCTTGTAAAAGGCGGACAGTCCCTTTAAAGATTCCCTAATTGTATCCCCCAGCAGCAGTATGCTGCAGGGGGATACTTTGGATTCAGCAGAGTTCCGCCACCGCCGCCGCCGCGTCATATTCTTGTGTGCGCTCTAACTGCCACATTCCTATAATAATAATAATGAAACATTTATATAGCGCATAATATGGACTCATCTCTATGCGCTTCACAATTAGTTCACAAAATATTCAGCACAATTAAATTCATATAATATCAAACATAAATAATTAAACTACAAAAATAAGCAATTAAACAATAAACACTACAAAATATACATAATATGGAACAATATTGGGCACTTAAGGGGAGAGCATGAATGTTTTGAGAGCACGTTTGAAATTGTCGACAGATGATGCATTGCGTATGTGGAGAGGAATAGAGTTCCATAGTCGTGCAGCTACTTGCCGTAGGCACGTTCCCCATAGAATTTAGTATTGGTCCTAGATATCTGGAGAAGGTTCTGGTTATTGGAGCGAAGCGTACGGGTTGGGGTGTGTTCCTTGATGAGATCTGAGATGTAGTGAGGAGATGTGTCATTGAGGGATTTGTATACTAGGAGCAGGATCTTGAACTGGATACGGAGGTGAATTGGAAGCCAGTGCAGACGGTAGAGGATGGGTTTGATGTGCTCTTGTTTGCGAGATCTAGTGACAATCCTTGCGGCTATGTTCTGTATGCGCTGGAGTTTGTTAATTTGTGTATCTGGAAGACCCCCCAAGAGTGCATTGCATGTATCTAGCCGGGATGTGACATATGCGTGGATAAGCATCTCTGCAGTAGTTTGGTCCAGGTGGTCGCAAATCTTGCCAATCTTGCGGATCGCTCCCATGGCAGCTTGACAAGTCTTTGTCACCTGGGCCGACATGGTCAGGTGTTCGTCCATTTTCGCACCAAGGTTACGAACCACGGGAGAACTGTTTATTTCGTCACCCCCCATCTGTACTTTGGCGTCTAAGCTATGTTTGGGCACAAACTTGGAAGTGAGGTGGAGTACTTCTGTCTTGGCATCATTCAATGCGAGCTTGTTTTGTGTCGACCATATTCTGATGTCCTTCAGGCAGGCATTCACATCCGTAATGGCTTTGTCACGGTCAGTAGAGTCAAAGATGGAGTAGATCTGGGAGTCATCTGCATACAGCATGACATTAAGACCATGCGCCCGGATAATGTCTTCTATCGGTGTGACGTACAATGTGAACAGAAGTGGTCCGATAACAGACCCTTGTGGAACGCCGCAGACATCAAGGACAGCTTTGAATAAGAGTTTCCAATCTTGACAGTATGGCTGCGTTCATGAAGATAAGAGCGTATCCAGTTGAGAGCTGTTCCAGCAAATCCAAATCGCTCCGCAAGTCGCTCAATCAGAATTTCATGGTCTATGGTGTCGAAAGCTGCCGAAAAATCCAAGAGTACTAGAACTGCTTCTTTCCTTTTATCAAGTGCTGAGAGGATGTCATGCTGTACCCTGACCAGGGCTGTCTCTACACTGTGATGTGGTCGATATGCAGACTGTGTCTTGGCGTATAAGTCATTGTGGCTGAGGTGTTCTTGGACCTGGATGACAACAGCCTTTTCCATAATCTTGCTCATGTAACTGATGTTCGAAATAATCTAGACACCAACAATTTCTGGTGATGCTGCCCCCTGTGTTCCGTCTTTATAGGGTAAAAGACCATATTTTTGTGGATGGTTTGTGTGCGCTCTATAGGCCACATTTCTCACGGGATTTTGTTCAAATTTTGAATGAAGGTGTATCTTGGTATAATCTACAAGCCTATAGATTTTGGTGATGCTGCCTCCAATGTTCCATCTTTTATAGGGTCAAAGGTAATAATTATTTTGATAGTACATGTATGTCTTGTGTGCACTCTAGTGTGCGGTCTAACTGCCATATTCCTTGATGGATTTCTTTCAAATTTTGTACGGAGGCGATCTTGGTATAATCTACACACCTGCAATTTCTGGTGATGCTGCCCCCAGTGTTCCGTCTTTTATAGGGTAAAAGGCCATATTTGTGTGTATGCTTAGTCTACAGGCCGCATTTCTCAAGGGATTTTGTTCAAATTTTAAATGAAGGTGTATCTTGGTATAATCTACGAGCCTATATATTTTGGTGATGCTGGCTCCAGTGTTCCGTCTTTTATAGGGTCAAAGGTCATACTTTAATAAATGTCTTGTGTGCATTCTAGTGTGCGATCTAACTGCCATCCTTGACAGATTTTTTTCAAATTTTGTATGGAGGTGTGTAACTTGGTATAATAGATCTACACACTTATAATTTTTGGTGATGCTGCCCCCAGTGTTCCGTCCTTTATAGAGTCAAAGATCATTTGTGTCTTTTGTGCGCTTTTACTGCCACATTTCCTGACAGATTTCTTTCAAATTTTGTATGGAGGTGTATCTTTCTAAAATCAACAATGTATCTTTAGTGTTTGGTGATGCTGCCAACCATGTTCCATCTTTTATAGGGTCAAAGGTCATTTTTTGATAGGTGTCTAGTGTGCGCTCTGCAGGTCATATTTCTTGACAGATTTCTTTCAAATTTTGTATGGAAATGTATCTTGGTACAATCTATAAATTTATATTTGTTGATGTTGCTGCCCTCGTTGTTCCGTCCTTTATAAGGTCAAAGGTCATATGTCTTTTGTGCGCTCTAACTGCCATATTTCTTCATGGATTTCTTTCAGATTTTGTATGGAGGTGCGTCTTAGTCAAATCTACACATTGTAAGTGTTTGGTGATGCTGCCACCTGTGTTCTGTCTGTTATAGGGTCAAAGGTCATATTTTGGGGGCTGTCTTGTGTGCCCTCTGCAGGCTCGCATTTCACATTTCTTGACAGATTTCTTTTGAATTTTCTATAATGATCCTTTCGTTTGAGGGAGGGGAGGCTCGGTGGGATATCTTTGTCCCTCCTTCGAACATGAGGATGACGCAAAAATCGCTGCCAGTGCTGGGGGATACATGTACATTCGCATTGCGCAGCAATGGAAATTTCTAGTTTAAATTGATATACTCTATATTTGCTTCCTATTGGCTGCAGCCGTCTTCAGCTTGTCAACACTGACCAATGAGATGCTCCATAACAAGTGGGTAGCCAGTGAGGTTGATAGATCAGTGGAAAACTCTTGGAGAGCAGTTAGTGATTGCAGTAGAGAATGCAGTTACAGATATTTTATTTGCATTATTCAAATTTTAATTTATATTCTTGTTGATTCGTATTGGCTGCAGCCATCTTCACCATGTCAACACTGACCATTGAGGTACTCTGAAACAAGTGGGTAGCAAGTTGGTAGCCAGGGAAGTTGATAGAGCACAGGGGAACACTTGTAGAGCAGTTCAACTCTGCTTAATTTAATTTGGTTTTCTTGTTACTTCCTATTGGCTGCAGCGGTCTTCAGTATGTTGACATTAACCAATAAGATGCTCCGTGACAAGTGGATAGCTGATGAAGTAGGCACGAGTAGTGGAGAACACTTGGAGAGCAATTTTGTTTGCATTTATAATTTAAATTGATATTCTTGTTTTTACTTCCTATCGGCTGCAGCGGTCTTCATCATATCAGCACTGACCAATGAGATGCTCTGTAACAAGTGGGTGGCCCCTAACCTAACCAGGCGGTGTCCAGCGTGTCAACACTGACTAATGAGACGTTCCTTAACAAGTGGATAGCTAGTGAGAGTGATAGAGCAGTGGAGAACACTTTGAGAGCAGCTTTGTTTGCATTTATAATTTAAATTGATATTCTTCTTGCTTCCTATTGGCTGCAGCGGTCTTCATCATGTCAGCACTGACCAATGAGACGCTCTGTAACAAGTGGGTGGCCCCTAACCTAACCACTCGCATGCAAAATCCTTGCATGTCACTGGTAGGATGATACAAAATCCCCCAAAATTAACAAATGATAAAACATATCTGTGTTTGAACTTACCTAATTTCAAATTTGTGGACTGTTAGTTAATAGTTTCCACCTTCAAATACATGATTTGATTAATAAATACCCAAATTTCGCAAAATAATCCTGAATTTGGATGGACCGGAAAAGACGATCGCGCGATCAGCGACCATGACAGCTATAAAGTATAGGCCATGTGTGCACGTTCCAACTGCAGTGATTCTATGCGTACACGCGGAAGTGACCTCTAGCGAACGCGCAAAGCCGATTAGCGTTCGGGGTCATCATTGCAGCGATCAGTTTGGAATATACACGCATGGAATCCAAAAAATCATCAATTTGGGAGTTAGTTTTCCTTCTTTTTAGCAAATTATATTCAATGTGCCAATAGTTCATTAACTAAAGATAGTTTAAAGTGAAACAAATTCAAATAATTTTGTTAGTAAAGGCGCCTTTTGACCTCGTCGCACATCTACAACAAGTTTTTGAGCGACGAAGCGTTACAACGCCGTGTTTTGCACGGCATTGATTACAGTTAGGTGGCCCCATGAGGTTAACAGGGCAGTGGAGAACACAAGCAACTTACTAGCATAATTAATTTCAAATAAATTCCAATAATTCAATTTGCATGATTCAAATTTATATACTAGTATTCTTGTTGCTTCCTATTAGCTGCAGCGGTCTTCAGCATGTCGACATTGACCAATGAGATGCTCCGTGACAAGTGGATAGCCAGGGAGGTTGATAGAGCAGTGGAGAATCCTTGGAGAGGATTTCAAGATAATTAAATTTAAATTATAAGATAATTTAAATTGATATTAACTTCATAATATTTGTATTGCCTATTGGTTGCAGTGGGTTTGACCATGTCATCATTGACCAATGAGAGGCTCCATAAGAAGTGGATAGCCAATGAGGTAGATGGAGAACACTTCGAGAGCAATTTTGTTTGCATAATTTAAATTTATTTATATTCTTGTTGTTTCTTATTGGCTGCAGCCGTCTTCATCATGTCAACACTGACCAATGAGATTCTCTGTAACAAGTGGGTGGCCCCATGAGGTAAAAAGGGCAGTGGAGAACATGAGCAACTTAATATGCTTGATTAAAATGTATGTATTCTTGTTGCTTCCTATTGGCTGCAGCGGTCTTCAGCATGTCGACACTGACCAATGAGACGCTCCGTGACAAGTGGATAACCGCTGAGGTAGACAGAGCCGTGGAGAACTATCTTGATGGTATCAACCTGGACATGGAGCTCACTCTGACCAAAGAACAAGCTCCGCTACTGACCACACTGGTGCAACTTTTGACCGACGCCTTCCACAAAGCCATTCCTTCGTCAAAGGTTTGTTTTTCAAATGGGTACGGGTAGTTTTGTGCATTCAGATAGTAACATCAAATTTAGCATCTTCTTAATAACGAGAAAATGATGCTAGATGGTTGTAGTGTTTAGTGAAACACCACACTGGTGTGCCCTATAATAACTCTTAGGGCATTGCAAGATAGTTGTAGAATATGGCCAGCAAAAAGTTTTAATACATCAACCAATGTAGAGGTTAAACTCAGTACAACATACAACCAAGGTTAAAGGGGACCACCAGGCAAAGGACAACACATTATCATATGTTTTGGTACCGTTTTGTGATATCAAATAGATACCCAACATTTTGCAAAGGGTTGTGTAATTCATAAACAAAGCAATTAATTTCCACCACTTACGGAACCACTGCTATTTCCTGGTTCCATACGGGCCAAGCATTTGCGAGTGCGCCAATGCTTTCACGCGTACGTCAATAGATTCCCGGATGATTCATTCGCTCTGCACAGTGCGCTCTGGCTCTGCACGCTTATAGTCTACGCAATTCAGACCGCATGAACGCATGGTTGAGAATGGTGATGCGTTTTCCAATTATATATTTTTTTCTGAAAACATATTTTTGTGAACTTGTTGAAGGAATGGAATACTAAAGATGGTACCTTTCTATAATAAGAATATTATTTTTGGGTGGTGGTGCCCTTTAAACTTGGTTCAACAGCAATTGAAATGAAGCTAGTTTATTATGTGAAAATAAATTTTTTTAAATCTACATTTCACAATCTGATGAATCTAATGTTTTATTTCCCTTCTGCCAGGTTTCGTTTGACGCCCCACACACCAGATTCAGTAGAAGTCGGCCGTACGAGTACGACAAGTTGGCGGCCATTTTGGATTACATGGTCATCATGGCGTATGACATGGGTTATGCCCGTGGCATTCCCTCTAATGTTGCTAGCAGCCATGGTGCTTACTCTACAATGGTCCAAGGTAGGTTTGTTTGAATTTCTACGAAGGTCGAAAATTTATCAGGTTGTAGCTCGTTCGTTCGTGTCTCCTTAATTAGATCAAGATAAGAGATACAGTTCCTAAATAAAGTTTGTCCATCTCTCGATGGCTGCGATGGCCCATTAATGGCTCATTAATGGCTCATTAACGAGGGAGAGGTCGTCATCCGTCCCGCCTCACTGCAGGATGTGGTCCATCGTCTGCGTCTCTCCGCATTCGCATATAGAGTCTCCTTCAGGAGCAAAGCCCTATCTTGCCATGTTGACCTTACACCGTCCCATTCTTGTCTGCATTCGGTTCAGGCGTTGCCACTGTGGCCACTTTAGGTTTAGTCCTGTGATGAGTATGGTTTGTAGCTGACCTCTTGTGACTCCTCGGATCTTATCTCGCAAGGCTATTTCCTGCTTTGCACAGCCGCCTTCAGGGTCTTATATAAATCCATCTCCCATCATTTCCTTTTCACCTTCAAGCCATCTCTGTCGGGGTCTTCCTCTTTCTCTACTGCCTTGAACAATATAAGTCATCATATTTTTCCTCCAATCCGATAATCTCAAAATTATCTTATTTTTGCAATCATTTCATTTCATTTTTATAGGAATGGGGACCTTCTTCGATAAAGGTATACCACCTAGTAAGTTGGTTCTAGCTGTACCATGGTACAGATTTGACTTCAAATGCACACACATCTCTAAGATCATCTAAGTTAATTTCAACTTATCTGATTATTTAAATTATTTGATTCCCTTTCTGAAGGATTGAGGACCTTCTTTGAGAAGGGTATTCTCCCCAGTATGCTGGTTCTAGTTGATCCATGGTACGGAAATAACTGCAAATGCGGCAAAATCGATATGATCATCTAAGAACATTTGAACTTGTCTGATTAGTCCTAATTTTCAATTGATTTATTTTTGTTATACATGAATGGGTAGCTTTTTCTCTAAGGGTATTCTAGCTGTGCTATGTTACGGATATAACTACAAATAAAGATAATCTCAAACACAACTGATTAATTCAATTTCATTTTGTTAAAAAAGGAATTGGGACCCTCTTCACTAAGGGTATACCACCTAGTAATCTGGTTCTAACTGTTCCATGGTATGGATTTAACTTCAAATGCATCAACATCTCTAAGATCATCTAAGATATATATTCAAATGTGAATAGTCTAAGATCATTTCAACTTATCTGATTATTTAAGCCAAAAATAATGAAGCTCTCTAATTCATGGCAAAATTAATGACAAATTATGCAATTATTATTTTTGTTTTAGGAATGAGGACCTTTTTTTGCGGAGGTTACTCCCCCCGTAAGCTGGGACTAGCCCTGGTACGGATTTGACTTCAAATGCACCTAAATCTCTAAGATCATCTAAGATATTCAAATGTGAATAATCTAAGATCATTTTAACTTATCTGATTATTTCAATCAGTGTAAGCCAAAGAGATTTTAGCTCACGCTCCTAGGAGGTCCTTATTCGTGGCAAAATGAATGACAAATTATGCAATTATTATTTTTCTTTTAGGAATGGGGACCTTCTTTGCCGAGGGTATTCCACCCAGTAAGCTGGTACTAGCTGTTCCTTGGTATGGGTATGACTTCCAATGCACCAACCTCTCTGGGGTAAGTGATACATCTGGCTAAGGGCTTCGACACTAGCCCAGGCTAATAAGAATCAATGGCTCAAATTCTCATCAGTAGCACAATTTTAGTCCAGGCTCCAAAAAAAAAAAGACAGAGAATTCTGGAAACTGGTTAAACCGTTTCACACATGAGGAAACAAATATTCTAAGCATACTTCAAAGGGTTTCAGGGGTAATTATGTATGAATTACTATCAATTCTGGTAGACTCTCAAACAAATGCAATTTCATAACAATTGTAAATGTTTAGTGGACTTTTATTTTATATCCGTTGCATGATCCACAGTCAAAACAGTCATGGGAATATTCTGCAACAGAAAACAGGGAACGATTTTAATGGATTTATGCAAAGCTTATGCTCTTTTAAACATAACATTGCCAATTGCCCAAACTCTCATCAGTTTGTTTTTGTTTTGTATGACATAGATGCACATTCTATAAAGTTGAGTCTAAGCTTCTCAGCCAGGTCAGAGCGGCATCTGTTGTCTGATGTATCCTCTCAAAAGTATCAGGGAAACATTGGAGAGGGCAGTCATTTTCCACATGCTGCACTGTCTGGTCTGGATTCCCCCAGTCACATGCAGGGCTGTCTTTCATTTTCCGTCGATGAAGATGATGGGCTGACCTTGCATGGAGTGTTCTTATCCTGTTCAGAGTCCCCTATTGCTTTCTGCGGAGGTTTAAGCTTGCTCTGATGTAGGGTCTTGTACAAGGTGTTGATTATGGAAGTCTGAAGCCACCCAGGTTTTGCACCATTCTCCTTTAAAGGGCAATGAAACCCAAGCAAAATGTTGCTTTCATAGTCTTGAAGAGATTAAGAAGAAGAATCTCTAAAAGTTAGGGCATAATCGGGTAGGAAATAAAAAAACTACGGCTCTTTGAAGATGTCCATTTATTCCTATGGGGAACTCAAATTGGCAACGCACTCTGATAAGTGTGTGGACAACTCCCCATATGTTTTGTACACAAATGTTCCCATTTTTACAGTTTTCTCCATAGTCACATTTTTCCATTCCCCCAACTCATGATATGTTATGTATAAAAGCATTCTACAAAACATATGTTGAACTCGAACGAAGGGTAAACATAAATGTTGAGAAAATTGAACAAAACTGAGTTGTCCACAACTTTGCCAGAGTGCGTTGCCAATTTGAGTCACTCGAAGAAATACATGGCTCTTTTCAAAGAGCCATAGTTTTCTTATTTCTTGACCGATTGTGCTCAAATATTCAGAGACTATTCATTATATTTAGTGTCTTATAATGCATACAACAATTTGTCTGGATTTCATTGTCCTTTAAGGTTAAGCTCTTCTAGAGACTTCGCAGAAGACCAAAAGGGTGTCTGTGATGTAAGGGGCATGTTGGGTAGGTTCCCTAGGTCCTCGTGGATAGGTACACGTACATGTAGGTCTGGGTTGGTGGAGGTGCGATGTAGCTCCTTGCGCGTTATCTCCAGTTTGCGTACTTGAGGGGGAGCAATGTGGGAGAGAGCAGGTAGCCATTGAAGAGGTGTTGACTTTAGAGTGCTAGTAATTTTTCTCATAGCTGAGTTTAAGATGGTATCTACCTACTTGGAATGGCAGCTTTCTGCCCATACTGGTGAGCAGTACTCTGCAACAGAGTACGCATGCGCTATGCATGCTGTTTGGAGGGTTTGTGTGCCTGAACCCCAGCTGTTCCCTGCTAACTTCCGGATAATGTTGGCTCTGGTCTACAGTTTCCCGGAATTCTTGTTCAGATGTTCACGGTAGGTGAGGCTGCGGTCCAGAGTAATTCCAAGGTATTTGGGAAATGTTCATGTTTGACTGTTTTCCCACAGAAGGTGACCTTAAGTTGAGCTTTTGCTTGTCTGTTACTGAGGTGGAAGGCAATGTTTGTAGTCTTTACTGTAGTTGGATTGGGACTGAGGCGCCAGTAGGTGAAAAAGTCCTCCATCTTCTTCATGTCTTTTGTGAAGGTAGTGCTAAGTACGTTGAAATTTGTGGATTGGGTAGCAAGTGCAAGATCATCTGCATAGGCAAATTTCCTGAAAGTGGTCTTCATCAGGTCACTTACATAAATGTTGAAAAGCACCAGGCCAAGACAGATCGTTGAGGGAGGCCGTTATTGAGGGTTCTAGCCGAGCTCGTTTGTCCTCCAAGTGAAACTCTGACACTTCTGTTGCTGAGTATGGAAGCGAGGATGCGCATGGTTATCTGGCACTTGAAGATGTGGGAGGCTTTGAGTAGCAGACCACGTCTCCTTACAGTGTCATAGGCTGATGGGAAGTCGATCAGTGCCATGTGCGATGAAAGTTCCGACGCAAATAGTCGTATATATGTGTATGATTGGTACACATCGGGAAAAAGAAGAGGTGGAAAAGATACAGAGAAACACTTGCAAACTGTTTGACTCGCACTGTATAGCCCATTATCTATGGGAAGCCCATTGTCTAAGGGAATTTTTAAAATGTAGATTGACATGTTTTTTTTTCTTTGCGCAGAACATCTGTTCCCTGGAGTTTGCAGACTGCTTTGACTGTGATCCGCCACAGCGAGCTAGCTCTCAACTCAGTTACAGTGCCATCATGGACCTTGTTGCGCGCAACGCAACCACACAGCCCATATGGAACGGCACGTGTGATTCCTTTTACTTTTCATACAAGGTGAGTTTTAAAAATGTTAGGGGAAAGGGATTTATTCTTCAAGGGTCTAGAACTGGTTCTGGACCCTCTATTCAATTTGAACAAAGGCCCTGTTTTTAGAGTCTTTTTCCAGAGGGAGAGGGAGACTCCCTATTGTCTGCAGAACTGCCAAAACGGGGGGATTAAAAGCTCACTGTTACACTGTAGCTGGCAAGGCCCCCCAGAAACCTTAGCACAGAGGTGCGTTCTAGAGCATTCCACTTAACAATGCCATTGAATAGAGGGTCCAGAACCGGTTCTAGACCCTTAAAGAATGATACTACTACTACTTGTACTCAAGGTTGGCAGGGAAATACCTGTGGCTGTGAGTCCTCCGTGGAATACCAGGGAATACCGCCCGGGAAATAGGTGCTCGTCTTGAAAATATGGGCAAAGCGGGAAGTATGCTTTGATGTCCAACTATATCTTTCCGTTTCTCTCTGTCTTCATAAATCCTTTCACTTTTTCATCCTTTTTTAACAGTTTTGTTTCTTCTTAAATTGCAAAGAAATGCATGGATAAAAATTGTAATCTATATTTGTTTTTGTTTTTATTTGTCTTCGTGTTTTTTGCATTATATACTGGAGCAGAGGTGGGGTGAAATGCACTAAGTTTGGTATGGCAACCCCGCAAGCCTTGATATACGTTACTGCTACACAAAGGTTGTCAACCATATGGAATATATTTGGATGTGAATATTACAATATTGGCCAAATGTAATTATTTTATCTTTGTGTGTTTTTTGCATAAAGGATTAGTCCACGAGCCAAATGCACCAGGTCTTGTATGACAACTCGGCATGCCTCATTATACGCTACTATGGGTATTGTCACATATCACCAGATAGTGTAAACGTATGCCCAATGGATAGAACATTTGCGAAATCAAATTATCCTGTGAAGAAAATTGTCTCCATTGCTACATGCACAATACTTTCTGGACGGACGGATTGAAAAGTTTGATTTTTATCGGACATCCGTTGACGCTATCCAGTGATATGTGATGAGGGCTTATGCAGAGGTTGCTCACCGCATGAAAAATGTCATATGGATTCGAATGACTAAGTATTACAGTTTTAGCAAGTTGTAATTTGTATCATTGTTGCGTGTTTGTGCATATTATATAGGATCAGTCCACGGGCCAAATGTACCAGGTCTGGTATGACAACCCAGCAAGCCTCCTTATACGCTACTACTTCGCAAATGTCGTCAACCTTTTTGGGGTGGCCATGTGGCACGCAGATCAGCTCGACTACTCCAACAGCACTGTTGCTAGGCAACAGACCAAGGCGATGTGGGATGCCATAGCAAAGTTTTTGGAGCCGCTCTAACCAACCGCTACGGCAGATTCCACTATTTTATTAACCCGTTCAGGACGGACTGATTTTACTACAACATGTATTCTCCATGTAAGCCCAAATATTTTTGGGACCAGTCCTGAATGGGTTAAGGGCAGAATCATTGGACTTGGAAGGCTAAATAGGAATATTATGAATTATGTGTACCATTGGCCGATATCCTTAATGTGTTTTTTTTTAAAGTGGTATTATTCCTAATCTTTGGAAGTATGCCCAAATTGTTCCTATACCTAAAAAAATACACCCACAATTACGGATCTTAGACCAATAGCTTTAACAAGTCACTTTGCTAAAATATGTAAATCCTTTATTGTTAAGTGGCTATTGGAGGATATTGAGGGAAAAATTGATATACATCATACTCGGGATCTTTTAATCGCACTGATAATATATTTGGGTTCCAGAACTACCTTGGTCCAAGATGTAAGGAATCATTTTTTATTTTCCCAACAAATCCAACGGAATTGATTCAGATTACTAAACAATTGAAACTTAGCCATTCAGCCGGCCATGATGGGTTCTCTTCTTTTCAATTAAAACAAATTATTTATTTTATTGCAGAGCCACTTTCTCAAATCCTTAATTTATCTTTAATAACCGGACCCTTCCCCGAGACAATGAAAATATCTAAAGTGATCCCTGTTTTCAAAAAAAGTGATGCTCAACTTAGTTTCAAATTATCGCCCGATATCCTTATTGTCAACATTTTCAAAATTACTTGAGCGATTAGTATATAAACTACTTTCTGACTTTCTTGATAAAAATAATATTATTATTTGAAAAGAACGAATATGCTGTAGGAATTTATATTAACTTGAGTAAAGCATTCGATTGCTTGAGTCATGATATTTTGTTGTATAAATTAAGTCATTATGGTGTCTGAGGTATTCCACTTCAGTGGTTCTCTAGCTATCTTTCTTCCCGTTGCCAATACACTACATAATGTTAATTCCCAAATCCTCCGCATTAAACAAGGTGTTCCCCAAGGAAGCATCCTTGGACCGTTGTTATTTTTGTTATTTATTAATGACATTACTAATTCATCTAATTTACTGAAATTTGTATTGTATGCCGATGATACTAATTTATTTTTATCAAACTGTAATTTAGACAATTTAATGGCACAGGCAAATCAAGAAATGTTTAATGTCTGTAATTGGTTTTCTGTAAATAAGTTACAAATTAATACATCAAAAACTAAATATATGGTTTTTGATTATCACAGAGTGAAAAGGGTGCTACAGACTTCAAGTTAATAATACAGTTGTTCAGAAATTTGACAGCATTAATTTCTTGGGCGTTGTTGAAGACAATCAATTATCCTGGAGTAAACACATTGATTATGTATATAAAAAAGCTAGTATGTATATCGGTATTCTTCTAAAGTTACGTTCTTTCTTGCCGTTGAAATCTTTACAATTGCTGTATAAATCTGTTATTTTAGCACATTTTACTTATTGCAATCTTGTGTGGTAATTCATACTTAAAAAAGCTTTTAATTTTACAGAAAAAAGCTGTTAGAATTTGTTTTAATCTGAATTTTACAGCCCATACTCCACCTCTTTTTAAAACAATGCAGTCATTGAATATCTTAGACGATGTATTATTTAATGTTGTTCTTTTAATGCATACATTTGTACACCAACGATTGCCCAAAGCTTTTAATGATTTCTTTAAAAAGCACTTCGAAATTCATAGACTGAATACAAGGGGAAAAGACAAATATTACTTACCCAAATTGAATTCATCATTCTTACAGCGCTCGATTAAATACCAAGGAGTCGTAGAATGGAACAAACTCAATTTAGATTTGCAGAATATTCATAATTATATTACTTTTAAACACATGTTTAAACGTCAATTGCCTACCTATTGAGTATTGATGTTGTGCTGTTTTGTTGTTGTTGTGTATCTGTACTTGTTCATGTTATTTGTTTAGGTTAGTTTTGTTTTTGTGTAATGTAAAATGCTAATATGTTTAACCTTACTTTGTTCGAATTGTATGTTTACCATGCTTAAAGTAGTGTATATAACTTATTTTCTCTTGTCTCGATTTTGATATCATCATCTTGGGTTTGCCATTAACAAGCATTCTGCTTCAAAGGCAAATACTTGTCAATTGTTACACTGTTTGTTTTTACCTTGTATTTTATCTGAAATAAATGAAATGAAAAAAATCAATATGGAAATCGGCCAATGGTATCAACATGTCATTATTAGATTAAATTGCTACACCAATTGTATGAAAATGTTGATTCAACCAAGTCTATTTCTACATTAGTTTGAACTGATCTGTTGAAGGCTTTTGATCGAATAGACCATAACATTTTGATGAGAAAATTAATTGACTTGAATGTCAGGCCTTGTGTAATTTCATTAGTAGTTAATTGTTTACGAAATAGGACCCAATGTGTCAAATATAGAGGTAAAATTTCCGACTCACAATTGATTCATACTGGTGTTCCCCAAGGACTAAACTAGGCCCTGTACTCTTTTTTAATAATGATAAACGATGCTTGTAAAGATGAAAGTATATCATATTATAAGTATGTCGATGATCTTACACTTGTTGATAGTAGAAAATGTACTCGAGTTTCAAGAATGCAAGAATCTCTCAATAACTTTCAACAATGGACTAGTGTAAATAATATGAAACTTAATGCAGCCAAATGTCATGCGATGGGTATTACTTTAATGAAACGACCACCAGTTTTTGAAAATTTACTCATTGGGAATGTTGAATTAGATACAGTGAAATTTGCTAAAATTCTTGGGGTCATTATACAAAGTAATCTCAAATGGGACTTACATATAAAAGATACAATATTAAGGTGTAATAGGAAATTGTATATGCTTCGTAGATTGAAATCATTTAATTTTCCTCGCAATGATCTTTTAATTATATAAATGGGATACATAACACCAGTATTGCGTCCCGGTTTTTAATGGAAATATTACTCGAGAGCAAATATAAAATTTATAACGGATTCAAAAGAAAGTCCTTAGAATAATATTGGGAGGTGACTATATAACATATATGCTAATGCTCTTTCATTGTGCAATTTGATTACATTGGAAGCAAGAAGAAAACAACTTTGTGAACAGTTTCACTGTAATATCTTTAGAAAAAACACCCTGTTTTTAATGATTGGTTATCAGTTAAAAGAGAAAATATATACAATTTGAGAAACTCGGAACAAATATGACACTTTTAAATGTAAAACTTTAAGATTTCAAAATAGTGCTCTTCCTTACCTTGTTCGTATTTTAAACAATATATAGTTCAATTGTGTATGATCATTTTCTTATACATGTATAATTGTGTATTTTGCTGTTTGCACATTTCTCATTGCCTTTTAATATGTATTACGCACTTTGTAAATGTAACAAATGTACAATTCAGCCTTTGGCTGCCAACCATTTGATTAATAAACTCTTTTCAATTCAATTCAATTAAAATTAAATGTCTGTTCACCCTCTAAATGATAATAGTAGCCGAAAGCCATAGTTTCATTGTCCTTTAAGTAAAAGTGCTCGCTATTGTATCCTGTGCGGGGTGTGTACTTAAATCCCAGTTTATCATTCCAAAATCACTTAAATTTCAATTAAATCTCTTCAAAGCATGAATTATATTCAATTTTTTTCTGAGGGAATGTGTAAGTCATACATATTTACTGATATGCAACTTTTTGAGAAAAAAATTGTTTAAAGTTTGCTACGACATTCTATTCATGCAAGCGGTTCACCTATGGCCTGCTTAGAAAGCTAATCTCACTCTCGAAACGGATGTACAACTTCTTGAGCGATTTTCTCTGCATTTTATTTCCAGACCGTCAATAACTCCGCGTTGCAGAAATCCCATTTTATTTGCCTTCTTTTAATCATAATTATTAAAGCTTAGATAATGATGATTCGAACTAAATACAAATCCAGAAAATTATTTATCCTACTTAAGTTTCTTCTATCTGTGACGTGTCACAAATGATGACGAAAATAAAGGTGATGGTAGTATAATGATTATTATCTTAGCAACGTGGAGGATAACGATAATTTTGGTTGTGAATAAGACATTTTGTCATGATATTATGATGAGAAGATTGTGACACGAATGTGCCATATTTTTTATTATGATTTATATAGTAATCGTTCTAATTTGAATTTAATATTTAAACGTAATATAATGATGGTGATGATATTGACAGTGATTCTTTCAGTAATGAAATAACTATAATATACGGAAGATGACATTATAATGGTGACTCCGACGATGATGAGAAGATTGTGACACGAATGTGGCATATTTTTATGATTAATATAATATAATATTATCGAAATAGGAGACACAATCGGGCATGCAACAAAATAATTATGTTGCATGCATTGTGTCTGCTCCCAACCATGAACGCGGTCATACTCTAGACTTAGTAACATCGTCGATGATATCCTGCAGGACTGCGTTGTTATTGACAATCATTACCTTGTTAGCTTTGATCTAAACATTGCCAAACCACCGATTCAAAAAGTTACCATCAAGTCAAGGAAATACCTTCAAATAAATCCTAAACACTATTTAGCTCTAAAGATCTTTGCACAGTTTAACAAGAAAATCTCATCATTGTCAATACTTATGAACAAGTTGAAATCTTTGATAATGCCGTCTCTTGTGTTCTTGATCATCACTGCCCGGTTAAGGTCCAGTCACACCGGACGCAAATGCAGTACGAATGCAGTACGAATGGGTAGGAATGTAGAAATAGTGAGCATTCTTCATAATTCGTACTGGGTTCTTGTTGAGTCTCGGTAACTCGGGCCAGTTTTCCTGTATTCGCGGTAGGGCAACGACAGTTTTGAACTGTTCAAAACATTTGCGGACAACTCACGATTTAGTTGAGATCGCACTGCATTCTTACTTTGTTCGGACTGCTTCGTACTGGTGCATACAAAGAGCGTACTGGTGCGTAGTGGCATTCTTCCCCTATCGTAGCGATTCTAGTTTTTTAGTTTTTATTTTTTTGTGTTTTTGTTTTGCAATAATGAATTTTATTTTTCTCTCAAACAACCAAGTAGTGGCTGTCTTCTATCGATCGCGCTAAGTATCCAAATTTGAATACTATGCTAGATCAAAATATTCGAATTCGGATACTTTTGACTATAATCACGAAAAGTTCCGGAATCTTCTTAAATCTATTTTGTACTTGTATTTTACTGTCCGGGAGGATGTGGACCTTTCGAGAGATGTGGCAGAAATTATAAATTGGGCTACAGTATTTATATTATCTGACAAACAAAATTAGATATAGCCTACATCATAATTTTGGATATGTCTGTACTGGATTCTAGAAAAATCGTCTGTATTCCCTGGTCATTTTGAACCCATTGAAAACCTATTTTTTCACTATTTTGGGGCTATTTTTAGGCTATTTTTTGCACTTTGTTAGAACAATCAACTATTTATTTCCTATTTTCCCCTTTGTAGTTAAAAAAATGTACACACAAACACACATACAAAAAACACGCACAACCGCACACAAACATACGCAAATGCATACACACATACAAACACACACACACACACACACGCACACACACACACACATACAAACAAACATACATGCACACAGACACATACATACATGCACGCACACATGCATATACAGACGTACAGACACAAAAACACACTTGCGTGTACACAGGTACAGACACAGCATACATACAATTACATACATACATGCATGCACACATACACAAACGTGCACGCACAGTATGCGTGCTCTTTCTCACACACACACACACACACACACACACACACACACACACACACACACACACATACATACAAACATGTTTACATACATACATGCACACACACACGGATGCACACAGGCATACATATATTTTTTGATTATTTTCTTTATTGAAATAGCCAAACAATACATTTTTAGCTCATCCGGCCGGAAGGGCCCGATGAGCTTATGCCATGGCGTGGCGTCCGTCCGTCCGTCCGTCCGTCCACAGTTTTCAAAATGCTTCTTCTTCGTTATTTTTCAACCGATGTTGATTCTGATTGTTTCATAAGATAGGGCTAGGAGGAGGATTTAAAACTTCTACACAGAATCGTGAAATTCATTATCTATGGTAATTTATGCAAGTTTATTCGAAATCACAAAAAATGCTTCTTCTCCTTCATTTCTCGACCGATTTTGATTTGGTTTGCTTTATCTGGTAGAGCTAACTTTGGTACACTAAACTTCTATACAGAATTTTGAAATTTTTCTTCATTAATTAATTATGGTAATTTATGCAAATTTATTAAAAAAATCACAAAAAATGCTTCTCCTTCATTTCTCGACCGATTTTGATTTGGTTTGCTTTATCTGGTAGAGCTAACTTTGGTACACTAAACTTCTATACAGAATTTTGAAATTTTTCTCCATTAATTAATTATGGTAATTCATGCAAATTTATTTTAAAAATCACAAAAAATGCTTCTCCTTCATTTCTCGACCGATTTTGATTTGGTTTGCTTTATCTGGTAGAGCTAACTTTGGTACACTAAACTTCTATACTTCTATTTATTTTAATTGTGGAGTGCCCCAAGGATCCATCCTTGGACCTCTTTTATTTCTTATTTATATAAATGATTTGTGCAATACATCCTCACTACTTAAGTATATTTTATTTGCTGATGACACGAGTGTATATATGACTCATAATGATATTGGCATTTTAGAAATACTTTTTAATGAAGAAATAGACAAGATAACCAATTGGTTAAAGTACAATAAATTATCCGTTAATATAAGTAAAACAAATTATATGATTTTTACTAATAAATGTTTGAATAATACGCATATTTCTATTAAATTAGCAGGTTGTCAAATTGTTTGTGAATCTTCTTTAAAGTTATTGGGAATAATTATTGATAATAAATTGACATGGAAAAATCATATAAATGTTATTTGTAATAAAATATCCAAAGGTATAGGTGTTATGTATAAGCTCCATATGCTACCTATACACATATTGAAAATGATTTATAATACAATTGTGGTACCATATTTAAACTATGCCAACATTGCTTGGGGAAATGCAGCTGATGTATATTTGAGTAGATTGTTGAAATTACAGAAACGTGCAATTAGAATTGTAAATCATGATTTATTTTTAGCACATACAATGCCAATATTTTATTCTCTTAAGCTTTTAACTTTTTATGATATATATAAATACCAACTTGGAGTGTTTATGTTTTTATGCTATAATAAGATTTTACCCTCTTGCATTTTAAATTATTTCACTCTCAATTTAACTATACATTCATATGTCACAAGAAATGCCCAGAAATTTCATTTACCCAAAGTAAGAACATCTTTATCGCACAAATCCCTTCTTTTTCAAGGACCTCTACTTTGGAATTCTCTACCGGATGACATTCGTGAATCAAAATCAGTAAATGTTTTTAAAATGAAATATAAACAATATCTAATCAATACGTACACTTGCGAGTAACTAAATGCCAACCCTTAGACCTAGTAGTAAGTAGTTTTTTGTAATAATTGTTGTTGTTTTCCTTTGTCTGTTTGTTAGGTGTTTCGTTATATTGTACTGTTTTTGGATAATTATGTTTGAATTTTGAAATTGAACTATGACTTTCATTATATTTATATAAATTTTAATTTTATGTACAATGTTTTGTTTTAAATCTATGGGTCGACCACACGATAAGGTCTTGATACCTTTTTGGTTTGTTACCCCTCAAAAAATAATTAATTTTAACTTGTACATGCAATCTGCATTTTTAAACTTTAAATGAAATTTACTTTTATATTGTTATCAATTTGTATGTATTTTATATTGTTGCTTTTATATTGAGAAAATAAACTGAACTGAACTGAACTGAACTGAATTTTGAAATTTTTCTCCATTAATTAATTATGGTAATTCATGCAAATTTATTCAAAAAATCACAAAAAATGCTTCTTCTCCTTCATTTCTCGACCGATTTTGATTTGGTTTGCTTTATCTGGTAGAGCTAACTTTGGTACACTAAACTTCTACACAGAATTTTGAAATTTTTCTCAATTAATTAATTATGGTAATTTTTTA
This sequence comes from Echinarachnius parma, assembly GCA_037951105.1. Taxonomy (NCBI): domain Eukaryota; kingdom Metazoa; phylum Echinodermata; class Echinoidea; order Clypeasteroida; family Echinarachniidae; genus Echinarachnius; species Echinarachnius parma. The sequence continues at coordinate 40,628 of JBAMJV010007734.1, read as the reverse complement.
TTTATTTATTCATTTTTTGTATAATTCTTTTTTTTTAAATTATTTATTTATTTATTATTATTTTTTGTTAAATTAATTTCTTTATTTATTTAATTTTTAATTTTTTATTATTTTTTATTTATTATTTTTTTAATTTCATTTATTTTTTTTCCCCCCATGTCCCTTCCGGGGCGTCAAATTTATATTTTTTTCACTCTAATTTTTTTAAAATTTTTTTTATGTCCCTTCCAGGGCATCAAATTTTTATTTTTTGACCAGTTGAAAAGTGTACCACATGAAATTTGCGATATTTGATGTTGCGAGATGCCGGATGAGAGCTACGTCATTGACGTTCTGGTTTAGATATTGATTTCGCGTTCCAAATATCGATAGTAAAAATATATATTTTTACTATTTTTCAAAACTTTTTTTTTTACTATTTTAAAACTGTTTTTAGACTATTTTTTCAAATAAAAGTAGCAACAAAATATATTTGGGCTATTTTTTGGCTATTATTTTCAATCAGGGTGTGCTCGCATTATTTTTGATAAGTTGTCGAGACACTCTTCTGCTATGCATGTGCACTGAAAATTAAGGGATATGATCATTTTGATTTCCTTTCCAATCATCTGGCTTATTTTGTTGAAACCTCTAATTCGGAAACACAATATAACTCATCAAATTTTGATTGAATCAATACTTATTTGTTGGCTATTTGAGGGCTACGTTACTCAGCGTTTTTGGTGAAACTTGAAGCTTTGGGTGATAAAATTGTGCTTGTTAATAATATTCATTGAATGCATGTAATCACTAATTATTGTTCATTACTAATTTACTGAAATGTCGTACCCTAATCAATACTATCAAATGACTATAGATTTGCTTGTGTTGTGAAATTCAGACCATTTTCTATTTTCTTAAAAACAATAGCCAACAAATATATTTCATTGATATTGATTTCGCGTTGCAAATATTGATAGTAAAAATATATTTTAAAACTATTTTTTGATACAATTTCCTCACTATTTTTAGACTATTTTTTCAATTATCACAATAGAAATATTTGTTCAAGGTGGGTACGGAAAAATAGCAAAAAAGTATATTTTTAGGCTATTTTCCATCTCAAAAAATATTATAAAAATAGCCAAAAATAGCCTAAAAATATGTTTTTTTTCTATTTTCTTTGAAAAAAATAGCAAAAAAATACATTTTTTAATATTGATTTCGCGTTCAAAATATCTATAGTAAAAATATATTTTGTTACTATTTTTTTTATACTTTTGACTGTTTTCTGACTATGTTTAGACTATTTTTTCAAATAAAAATAGCACAAAATATATATTTTGGGGGACTATTTTTTTGCTATTTTTTCAAGCAGGGATACCTCATAAAATAATCACAAAAGAATAAGTTTGTTTAATTGTTACCTCTAATTGTAATTTATATCAATTAGAATTCCAGATTATTTCAAAATATATGACAACAAAATATTCAACAGCACTGAAATGAATCGCACTATATTTTGTGAACACGTTTCATTGTTTGATGAGTAAATATTGGCTAGTAAAAGCAATCTGGTTTTCAAAGCGATGACTAAGTGGGTACGAACTATCCATAACCAACATTACATTTTTCTAAGTGAACGTAAACAATATACTTTTGAATTACAATACATATTTTACATACGTCATTATTGTTATTTAGATCAAGCTAAATAAATATACTAAATGGAAAATTAGAAAATTTCTCAGTAAAAATACAGAAAAGTGCTTTGCAGCAGAGTCTCGAGATGTCCTGGAAGTTTACTGCATACTTCTTTTCGCAATTTACTACTTATCTTTTTTTAACAAACAATCTGTGTGTGATAAACACAATTTCTTCTTTAAAATAACAGAAAAGTACTTGTAGCAGAGTCTCGAGGACTCCTGTAATTTTACTGCACAATTCTTTTCGCAATTTACTACTTATCTGTTTTTAACAGACAATCTGTGTGTGATAAGTACAATTTCTTCTTAAAAAAACAGAAATGTACTTGCAGCAGAGTCTCGAGAACTCCTGTAATTTTACTGCATAAATCTTATTGCAATTTACTTCTTTTCTCTTTTTATAAAATATCTGTATGTGATAAAAACAATTTCTTCTTTAAAAAAACAGAAGATTAATCCATATCACAAAAATGAAATATATAGCGCACTTGTGGTGAGCTTCATTCTACTTATCCACATCCCTAACTTAATCCTAATTCTGTAAGTGTGATGTCAATGATGTCATAAACATCTTTTTTTGGAATTTTCAAATTTGGACTTCATTTTCAGAAAGAGCATAACAAATAATGCCCAAATGCCGAAAATCAATTGAATAGGTTACGTATTGGCTAAGAAATTCCCATCCGAATGATTTTTGTTGTCAATGGGCAATCGGTGTTATAGTGCACTGGTTCATAACTTTATGAACCAGTGCACTATAACGCTGATTGCCCATTGAAGTAAAATTCATTCGGATGGGCATATCTCAGCCAATACGTATTATATTCAATTGATTTTCGGTATTTCGACATTATTATTGATGCTCTTACGGAAAATGGAGTTCAAATTTAAAAATTAGAAAAAGGTGTTTTTATGACGTCATGGCTTCTGTACTCTATACCTACTAACCTATTATTATGCCTATCATCCTAAGCCTATCATTCTAACATCCTACCTTTCCTACTAACATGTTATGTAATCGGTCTTATATATACACATCTTCTAGGTATGCGGTTTTTTGTGGTTAGTATTTGCAGAGTTGATTCTGAAATTATTAGCCTTCAAATAAAATTCATAACACAATATACAATTGTTATTTACATGTTTATGAATTATATTCAACAACAATGACATGATAACAATGCTTTCAAAAGAATTAATTACAAAAAGAAAGAAATAAATTTACATTCACTTACAATTGTTCATAATCGATCATGAATTCCCCGATAGCAATGGGGATAGCGTGGGGATCGATTATGGAACCAGCATTTTGGGCTGCCCATATGGTTTCATTATCTGCAAGGGCACCCAGATGGCCCCATGTGGTTTCATTAAGTGGGTTCTAGGTCGGTGTACACTTGTGGGGCCATAATATGTCCCATGTTTGAAGTTTGAAGTGTATTAACAACAACACAAACAATATCGTATGTACATTAAAACATACATCCAAGGCAAATTATTAAAATACGAACTGTAAACGATTACTTTACATTTATACAAAAGTTAAAATTGTTGTTAACCCATCAAGGACGAGAGCTATTTTAAGGCAAATCTGATCAATTGTTTTCCTCTACAAATTGGCAACTCCTAAATTTTGTTGACCGATCAATGACATAAAAATAGGTGGAAAATATTTAGTAATGACCATTTAAGACAAAATATATGAAGTGACTTTGCTGCAAAGTTGCCAATTTGAACGCCAATATCTGTTTTAAAAATATTACAATGTGTTGCCAACTTAAGGATTTTTCTATATTATAGTGATTTACGCAATAATAAAACAATCTTTAAAAAATAACTAAAGCAGGTAGAGTAACAAAATAGGGATCTAAAAATAGAGGAATTTATGCTCTTTCTTTCTGTACACTTCACATAACTAGTCTTCTTCTTGTTTAAGTGTAGGACTACCAAACCACAAATATGTTGGCCTTAGGCTCTGATGGGTAGAGAACCGACAGTTAGCACAGGTGTTGGTCGAGATCGGTTCTCTTTATTATCCAGTATTACAAAAGCTGATATAATAATTCTTGAAATTAAATAATAACTTATGCAAAAGATGTATTTGTGAGGGTCTTATGAAATGAATATCTTTTTTTTTGTTCTTTAATCTTCTGGGGTAAGCTATTCCAAAGCTTTGGTCCAACAAAGTCTTGTTTCATAAGTATGGTGTAACATCTGACAATATTCTAATAATGAGTGTGGTAAAGTACAAATCATATACAAATGTTGAAACTGCAAGTTCATGCAAACTAAAATCATCTTACATCCCCAATTGTTTAAACAGTGGTTTCGAGGATTTTCCCAATAATGAAAATGTAATAATTATCAAAGTATACTTACAACGGGTTGTCCTTTCTTCAAGCTTTGTGGACTTTTATTTTATTAATCATACTATTATATAGTATTGATATTACCCCGCCGTATAGATCTATATAATAATGTGATATTAATTGTTCACTTGATTTTTTTGTAATGCTGATGTTTATATATCATTGGAAACAAAATTGAAATTGAAATAATAGCGCGCATAGCCATTTGTTGAGCTAAATGAATACAAGTAAGATTTAGAACTGCTTCCCCATACAAAAGCACAATAATATACCGAGGCACAACATTTCTCAATTTAAATAGCACTTTTCTACGAACACACTTATTTAAAAAGTCAATGTGATTTTTTCAAATCAATGTATACTATCAATTTCAACTCCTAGAAAAGATGCCACAATTACAACATTTACATGATTAATATCTGTACCAGTCAGTTAAGGACACCGTTTACATTCATTACCTGTATTTTGCTTTGGATAATCATATAATTAGTTTTATTTAAATTAATAGTGAGTTTATCAGCATTACACCATTTTGAACTGCATTTAATTGCTCATTAACTTAATTTGAATCTATTTCCTTTTGACTCTCATCAAAGTATGAAAATATTGAATCGTCTGCAAACAATCTAAACTCAAAGTAGTCAGTACAACAAGGTAACTAGTTAAATATAAGTTAAAACAATGTTACTGACACCTGTGGCACGCCGCACGTTATAGTCCTAGCTTTTTAGGAAAAAAAATTCCTTTACAAATGAGGATTACGTAATTCCATAAAGCAATCTGTGAAATTACAGAAAATCGGTACATGGGGTCTGTTAGCAAAAAAAAATTCTGCAAAATAACTTTTCTTCTTTTTATTAAGTGTAAAATAAATGCAAAGTTATGTTGGAAACCAGTTATTTCGTTGTTTTTTTAATTGTTATTTAACATTATAGATGGTTTGCGTCTACAATGATTCACAAAATAATTTTTGTAAGAAAACAGATCTTTCCTTCTTTAAATGAGGATTACTTTATTTCACTAAGCACTCTATGAAATTACAGAAAATCGGTACATGGGGTCTGTAAGCATAACAATTTTCTGCAAAATGTTTTTTCTTCTTTTTATTTAAAGTAAAATAAATGATAAATTCAGTTGAAAACCACTTATTTCGTTTCCTTTAGATTTATTCTTTAAAATTACAGATGGTCTGCGGCTACGATGATTCTCAAAGCAATTTTGTAAGAAAACAGATCCTTCCTTAAAATACGAGGATTGCTTTATTTCAGGAAGCACTCTGTTAAATCACAGAAAATCGGTACTGTAAGCATACAAATTTCCTGTAAACAAAGTTCTTCTTTTCTTTTTAAGTAAAATAATTGAAAAATTATGTTGAAAAAAAGCTGTTATTTCGTTTCTTTTAGAATTCTTCTTTAAAATTACAGATGGTCTGCGGCAACAATAATTCACAAAAGAATTTTTAAAGAAAACAGATCTTTCCTTTAAAAATGAGGATTACGTGATTGCATAAAGCAATCTGTGAAATTACAGAAAATCGGTACATGGGGTCTGTAAGCAAAACAATTTTCTGCAAAAAAACTTTTCTTCTTTTTATTTAAAGTAAAATAAATGCAAAAATATGTTGGAATCCAGTTATTTCGTTTCTTTTTAGAATTGTTATTTAAAATTATAGATAATTAATGTATTACATAATTTTGTAAGAAAACAGATGTTTCTTTTAAAAATGAGGATTACTTTATTCCACGAAGCACTATGTGAAATTACAGAAAATCGGTACATGGGGTATGTAAGCAAAACAATTTTCTGCAAAAAAAACTTTTCTTCTTTTTATTTAAAGTAAAATAAATGCAAAATTATGTTGTAATCCAGTTATTTCGTTTCATTTAGAATTATTCTTTAAAATTATAGATGGTCTTCGGCTACGATGATTCACAAAACAATGTTGTAAGAAAACAGATCTTTTCTTTAAAATATGAGGATTGCTTTATTTCACGAAGCACTCTGTAAAATAACAAAAAATCAGTACTGTAAGCATACAAATTTTCTCTAAAAAAACAGTTCTTCTTTTCTTTTTAAGTAAAATAATTGAAACATTTTGTTGAAAAACAGCTATTTCGTTTATTTTAAAATTATTCTTTAAAATTACAGATGGTCTGCGGCAACAATGATTCACAAAACAATTTTTTAAGAAAACAGATCTTTCTTTTAAAAATGAGGATTACTTTATTCCACGAAGCACTCTGTGAAATTACAGAAAATCGGTACATGGGGTCTGTAAGTATAACAATTTTCTTCAAAATCACTTTTCTTCTTTTTATTTAAAGTAAAATAAATGACAGATTCTGTTGAAAAACAGTTATTTCGTTTCCTTTAGAAATATTCTTTAAAATTACAGATGGTCTGCGGCTACGGTGATTCTCAAAAGAATTTTGTAAGAAAACATATCTTTCCTTAAAATATGAGGATTATTTTATTTCACGAAGCACTCAGTAAAATTACCGAAAATCAGTACGTGGGGTCTGTAAGCATAACAAGTTCCTGTAAAAAAAAATTCTTCTTTTCTTTTAGAGATCTTTTCTGTTAAATTAAATGAAATTTCCAGTTACAACAATTGAATGATTCTGTTTTGTTTTTTCTGTAAAATCTACTGTTTTTTTAACAGTGTGATTACGTAAAGATTGACACTATTCATCAATTAAATATTTTTTTTTACACAGTTACTACATCATTGATCCGACCCTGTCTTCCAGTGTTTCCCTTAATGTGTACACATAGATAACCATGAATTACCTTCTCTCTAGGACTGTCTTTTTCTATCTGGGCACTGTTTTATAAAACATGTCAAACTGTTGTAAATGTCTAAATAGTGTAACTGCTGTGTCAACATACCATACTAGTATCTTGGTCATATGATAATACAATATGTGGACATTTAAAACTATTGGAAATATTTTATGAAACAGAGACTTGATCTGTTTCCAGACAGGGGTGTCGATCCTGGGGGGGCAGGGGGGGCGGTCGCCCCCCCAATGAAAATATTGGGGGGGCGAACATATCATTTCGCCCCCCCAATAATTCCGAAAATGAGGAAGAAAACAAATCGAGTGATATAATGCCAAAGAGGGGAAAGACACATTTATCAATAATTAATCTTCAAAATAGCCGTTTTGTAGTTTGAAAAGGACTGTAAATCTCTTTTTTGCCGCGCGCTTCGCGCGCATACAGTTTCTCATATTGCAAGTTTCATTTGGGTTGCGGGAACTCACCTTTTGAAATGTGTTGGGCAGCGTAATTTCTCAAACGCACACCTCAAATGAGGTTTATTAAACCCTCATCTATAGATAGCACACCGTCACAGAAAATAAAATAATCTCGATACATATGCGCTGAACGCAAATCAAATTGGAATATCATGTCCCCCCACATTTGAAAAAGGAGCAGATTGTCCCCCTCCCTTTGTCATTATGTATGTTTGGTTCCATACCTATATACTTCATATTACGTGAAATTTCTGTCTCAGGTGTGCACCAAATCGCACAATTTCACGCCCAAAAATACAAAAGCTCCTAGTGTTGGAATTAATTTTTGGGGGGCACTTCGGAAAATACCAATACTCAACGCTCCCTTTAATAGTTTCATGGGAGCCCAATGCCCTAGACTATATCGATGGCTCTATAGTATACATGATCACGTGGATCCATCTCATGCAAGGCTCAGTCTTTTCCTCGCTATGCCCTTTAAAAATACGTTATGAGTAGGTTCACTATTTTATACAATTTTAACACCCATGCTAGGAGCAAATGTCTGAAATCTAAAAGCTTCCGGGGGCTCCGCCCCCTGGACCCCCATTATTGTCCCCAAATGTGGGTGCCCCCCAAAGTCAGGTCTTCGAGCCATCAAGACACTTTCAATGAGCGCATAATAAAACTTCCAGGCATGCCAATGTGGGGCTTTTAGCTCTCTCAGTGGTCACTCTGGAAAAATTTTCAAATTTCGCCCCCCCAATCTCAAAAACGGATCGACACCCCTGTTTCCAGAAATACCACAGAAATCGTAGAGCTGGAAAAGATGAACATTCCTAAGAGGGAAAGAAATTTTCCTCCTTAGTACTGTAATTGCCAAAGTGGTAATGTAGGGTCTACCATGTTCACCAATGCAATGGGTCGAGACATTTACTGCTTATCGGGGTATTCCTTCTGTGAGGTATATTTGATAAACTCTGCTATGCGTCGGTTGAGAAAGAAAAGGGCGCTTAGTCACTATTAGTATTTTAGAGATTTTAGAGATAATCATGTGTAAAGTCTGTGAGCCTTAAAGAATTCATTATAGATCTCTTTTACATTTTGTGGAATATACCCAACAGTAGAAATAATAATAATTGTAACATTTCCATCAAATAGTGGAGGCACCTACCTGCAAGTTGGTATGTACAACGCAATTTAACAAAGATCATCGTTATGCCATTTTCACTCTCACCAGACATATTATTGTAGACTTGGACAACCAGAATACATTGGTGGCTTGACCTGAATGCATACCATTAGCAAAAACTACTGCCACATAGGACATTTCCTATTGTGACATCTCTTTGACTCTGTTTAACCCTAACCCTCGTACCAGGACATTTTAACATACACCTAGCAAATCTAAATACATAATATGCAGTCAAACCTGGGTTCAATGACTAACAAAGGGAAACACGGCAAGTGGAAACATTACACAGGTGACCTCTAATCCTCTATAAACAGGTTCAATAAAACTTGTTTTCCCCTATAGGGGAAAACTTTTGTTGGCACCTATAGGGGGAGGACAGTATACATGTTGGCACATCTACTGCCAATTCGGACGCTTCCCCTGGGCAACCTGTGTGATGAACGGTGGAACCGGAAGGAGTGAGTTGGCGTCGTAGAGCGGGCATTTCTTGTATGTGGGGCAGGCGAGGTCGTGCCAAATGTAGCGCAGCACGGACGCCCTTTTACCTTGCGCCACGCACGGATCTTGCATGGACACGTTAGCTTTGGCGAGCTCATATGCAGAGGTGACGGGTGTCCATGGTGATCCATCTGCAACCAGAGGGCAGTCGGTTGGTGACATACTGCAGCATGCCTGTTTGGGATATATACAAAAAAATAGGGCTTACAATTAGTAGTGACTGGCTGGCCTCACGGATCAAAACCAGACCAGTCTTATCGCCAATAATAATTTAAGGGCTACTTTTATACATGTAGGATACATTTTTAGATATGTTAGCTATTTCTGAACAGATTTGTATTATATAAATGTTTGTGGTCTTCCAATTATTCGACTCAATTTTCCTCTACCTCACAAATAATTATTTTTTGAATCAGCTTCTACACTAGAAGTAGTACATGGTGTAATACTATTGTAAAAAGGTGACCCTTTCTCTTATGTCTGTATTAAATTAAACACACTGAGATTGCTCACATCAAATCCGCTAGCGTTGTTCATGAAGAGGACCACATCTCCGTCGTTAAATTCGACCAGTAGTTCCTCTGTTGCGAGGCGTAGCACTGCGGAAGGGAATGGTCCCTGGAATACGACGTCGCCCTCTCCATACGCCACAGAGCGAGCACCGAGGGTCAGCCTGTCCGCAACGTCCTGCTTGTACCGCGGGTGAATGCTGTAAGAAAACAAGGTTTTACACTTTCATTTTTGCAGCCAATTTGTAAAGGAAATACCCATATTCAAAAAACGACACTTGCTTAGTTCCATTCTGAGCCACATGTTAATTTGTTACTGCATTGCTACTGTAACGCATGAAGGTCAACATCACATCCTCGTGTACACGGTGTAGCTATTAGTTTCATTATCATGTTACCTCGCTACATAATGAAAGAATCAACTTACGGGCCGTAAGGAGACGATAGATCGAGGAGGTCCACAGCAACAGTCATAAAGACGTTAGGTAGTTTGGGGTTCGGGGTGTAACCGTAGTCGTAGGTCTGATGCCATCGAAGAGCAGTGTAATTGGCGGACGGTTTCGTTAATGGGTATCCTGAGGTAGCTAGCTACAATGAAAACAAAAAATTGACATAATTTTCAATTTGAAACAAAGTTCCAATAAAGACATATATAATCTGCTAAAAAATAGTAACAATATTATTTATAACATAATTCTGAAAAAGCATTTTGATATTACTGAAAAATGAACACCTTTATTATTGTCAACTGGTTAGGATATTATTTATTCCAATGATAGAAACTGCAAGTGTCACTTATTAGTGCCTAATTCTTAATGGGCTTTCTACTCCTCTATTACTGCTGGCAATATCAGTAAATAAAATAAAATAAAATTAGGCTTGACGTAGACGATTACAAGATTGTCGCAGTCTTTAATTGTCACTGCAAACATCTATATAGTTGTCTGATTTGACCATCAAATTCCTATAAACATCATTCTGCTATAAAACTGCCATGAATTTCTATAGGCCCCAGCTAACTGACCAGTGCTAGTGTCAAGACAGAGGCGTAGCGTGGTCAGACTGATATGGGGACACACACATCATTGGGAAAATAAAAAAAAGGGGGGGGGGGCCACACACAAATTATTTTTGCGGCATTCTTTATGTATTTCTCTATTTAATCACAGATTTTCCCCCTTAATTTGTCTATTGTTTATGTTAAAATACTGTGCACTCAGTAGCTATGCCACTATTTCCAGCCCTGTATACCTGCACAAAGCCGAATGGGAACGTTGGGTGTGTTTGTTTGCCAGTGCCTTCATACCACTTGTCTCTCCAGTCCTGGATCATTGCCTGGAACAGACACTTGTACGGCCCGGGATTCTTTGCGTTTTCTTCTCCTGCATCGGATAAATGACAGCGTTATGGACCAGAGGATTGGCTCTCGTCTTTTAATAAGAAGGTCGCAGGTATGCTTTCCTCTCATCTACATATGAAGAGTTCGTTTCCCAAAAAAAGTTAGGTCCACTTTTGTAAGTTTTGAGAAAAAGAAGGTTTTTTATTTCTCATGGTTAGCAATGTTGAGAGGATATACAATTATATGAAAGAGCATCATAATAGGATGGTAAAATAACTCTTTAAAAAAATCCCAGCACCTTCTGTTTTTTTAAATTAATTTTGGTCTTCATTTTGTTTGTGGACCTAACCTTTTTTTGAAACAAACTGTGTTGGACCTAACCTCTTTTGAAAAAAAAAAGAATTTTCTTTGTAAATTTTAACAACTTTCCAGTATGAATTTTAGTTTCCTGTTCACTTTACCGGATAGAGCTGCTCAAAATCTATAAATTAAGTTTCAAAAATGAATTTTGATGGAAAATGGACCTAACCTCTCTTGGAAACGAGCTCTACATATATGCCAGTTTTTGCCCTTCAGCAAGGTAAATAATGTGCATTGATGCTGTACATGCAGGTATACAAATGGGTACTCAGTAGTAATGAAAGTCCGTATAAAGCATGTATGTGCCGTTTTACAATAGCATTGACTGGGAATCTCCACAGCTGCGGGGAAAGTAATATCGCCCCCTTTCCACTCAAAATGAGAATACCCACCAGTTGCCTTTTATGCACCACATGATAAGCCATACTCCTACACTAGGGGAGGGGACAGCAATGTGGTTCCATGCCTTGATGGAGGTCATGAAAGCCAGGGGATACAAAATGCACTGATCTATTAATAATTTGCGTATTGTTCAACAATATATAACTTCACAGGATTACAGCACTGCATCCCATTGGCTTGTAAATATAATCTGATAAATTTACAGACACAATACAAGTTGACCATGACACTAATTACTAGCCATTAAAGTGCTTACCGGTATATCTTTCTTAGTATTGAATGGTATTGGTAACTTGCAATTTAAATAATTAATTCCTCCCATTTCGTTTTTTTGTTGAAAAGAAACCTTTTTGTTAATGTTTCCTTCCCCTTTGAAGAGAACAATACAAACTACACTTATATAAGAATGTATACATATAACTATGAAGGGCTTGGGAATAAAATTACTGTAACATATAAATCATACAATGGTTTCAAACCATTAACACATATTTGACTTTTATACATTATCTAAAGAGCCCAGCCCGAGTGCTATCCGTTACAACTTTACATGGGTTAGTTCTAAGTATTATATATTGAAACAATTGGTCTTGCCTTGATACCAGATGGCACCTTTAATGGTCATGTTAATCAAAGGGTGAATCATGGCATTCCAGAGACCACTGGCATCATGAGGCCCAGTGCTATGCATGTAGCTAATGTTGTTAAACAAGGCATCAAGGCTAATTCAAAGACAAGGAGAGATACATTATACACACAACAGAACATGGAATTATTGATAGAAACAGGAAAGTATGCAATTGGTAATATGTATGGCTAATATCATTTCTTGTAAATTGACTATGAAGTGAATAGATCACTCTAAGCCAGATGTCATTATTGTTACCATATGCTATTAAAGTCGTAATTGATGTATGTACATTATTTGTTACTCTATTGACATATTTGCCTAATTTAGTTTTAGTTGTAATAATATGTAAGCCTTATTAAATATTTATTGTATCATCGTTTGTATATTTATGTTTTTTTTTAGTGAGGGTATAACGAATACATGAATGAATCAATGAATGAAATCAGACCAAAACAATTACATTATTACAATAATTCCAATTACAGTACCTCTTCCGTTCGACCCCACATTTTTTCAGAACTGTAGGAGATGACCAGGCCTCTACGGGAGTGCCTCCCCAGTTGCTTGAAATGAGACCGATGGGGTACTTGAAATGGTCATACAGGTTGCGTCCGAAGAACCAACACACTGCTGAGAAGTACAGGCCGACATGGCTATCCAGAACGTCTTTCAGGTAAGAAATGAGCCCAAACAGATATTGTCATAAATTGCGTGTCTTCAACATTTCATTAATACCAAATTTTATTAGCTGAGTATGGCAACCACATATAATGAACTGTGTGTTAAAGGCATAGTGGAGTTTTAGTCAAACTGAATGTTAGTAATCAAAACCTCAACCATTACAGTACAAACTAATATTTATAATTCCACCATGCTCGAAATGTATACATAGTTACAAACGAGTAAAATCCCGGTTATCATTAACAAAAAGAGCCGTAATAACTCAACAGGGCGCTCTCTAAAACTGTATCGGTTTCAACCATTTTTCATACAAAGTTGTACATGTGATGTTTTGTTAAACTATTGAAAAAACCTCTTTTAGAATGTTTGAAAGAAGTGTATAAGCATTTTTTTGTTTAAGTCATGATATCGCCTGGCCAGACAATATTACATTATAATTAAAATATTTTGAAATTAAATTGTACAACTATAAGAGCATTATTTTGAAAGGGAATGGTTGTCATTTCACATGTTGTATTCAATGAACTTTCCAATGGAATTAAAACCATCAAATTTTGTGTCTAGAGGCATTTCGGGAATTACCAATACTCAAGTGTACCTTTAAACAAAGAATTTTATTGTTTGGAACACCATATTCACGTTTCTAGTTCAAAATCATGATTTTACTGGGCCACAAGTGAAGGAATATATTTAATTTCTACCACTGCATCAAGTTTGCATAAGGGCAGATCCTATCTATTTGACTGTTGACGTACGGGACATTCACATCATTTAGTTGAATATTATTACAAGGATCTAGCAACTTCGTTGACCAGTGCAAAAAGTGAAATATTGAAAATGTCCCGTACGTCAAATATACAATAAAAACGAACAACAATTGTGTCATAACACTTAGCTAGCCAGTCAGGAGTGTGATAAATTAGAACTTCACAGGGTATGGACGAAAACAATACGATATTTTAAACAGACATATGATAACTATATTGTCGTTCGGGACAATTTGGACATGCCCTAATTAGCAAAATGTATCAATTTATAAACTACTGCTAGTAATTAGTACCACTAGTGTCCATATACGAAATAATAGCTAGGTTGGTAAAACAAATGATAGGAGTAAGAATACTATGTCCCGTATGTAACGCTTATATTCAAAATATGAAATTAATATGCCCCGTAACCATAACATATGCAGAACGTGCACATTTCTATACTTAAACAAATTAACTACATACATTTGCTTTGGAATGATACCAAATTTGCTATGCTGTAATGAAGATGAAATTTTACCCTTGAGGTGGACATAGCTTGCACCTGCCCATAAAACAGGCTTTATCATGTGAGGGGGTGGGGGAGTCTTCTCTTCCTGAGTGGCAATTATTATTCCCTCTTGCACAAACAAATACGAAGTTACATTTAAGTAGTTTACATATTTTCGTGAATGTTTTCGTCCCCTTTATTTCAGTACAGTCTCCAGGTTATTGAGATGATTTGAAAAAGCCTTCTGATTAAAAATGCCAACATGTACTGATCTTAGCTTAAATGGAACTAGTAACTTTGTTGACATGTGCAAAAAGTGATGAATGCTTGATGCAATGTATATTGTTGTTATCTCATATGTCCACAGGGTATTGTGTGAACATTTCAAGTCAAATGGACATTGCATGGCCAAGTAATGAGCAAAAATGCTAAGTGATAGTCACTCACACACTGCACTCACTTTGTACACAGTAAGAAAAACTCCACCGGGGTTTTTCTTATCTGAATACTTCGATCGTACATATCTTTGTATTAACGAAAGGGAAATTTGCAAAACCGAAACCTGTCCCATGATTTTATTGGTAATACGAATACAACAATGTATGAGGGAACCGTTAGAATTAAAATTGTATTCTGAGGATTTGGACAATGTTACTAAGTCCCTTTAAATAAACATGATGCTTGTTCGCCCCTTTTGAAAGTAAGGATAAACTCTGCTATCTGAAAAACTTACATTGTGTTAGTCTTGACTTCCTACAAGGCCGTTTGTATAAAGACAGTACAACACTTTCTTGGTTCTCTTTTTGATGGTCTTCATAGGCAGGTTTGACTGTATTATTATCAAGGATCTGCCATATAGCATACATTTAGTGTGAAATGTTCACGCATTAGTGGTCATATCATATCACAATAAAACACATCGTTATCAACCATTCATCACTGAATACACCTATCAACGAAGTTGCTAGATCCCTTTATAGAGTACAGAAGCCATGACGTCATCCTTTTTTATTTTAAAGAATGTTAACATTTGAAATTCATTTTTAGAAAGAGCACAACAAATCATGTCTAAATACCGAAAAGCAATTGAATATGTTCAGTATTGGGTGAGATATGCCCATCTGAATGAATTTTACTTCAATGGGCGATCAGTGTTATAGTGCACTGGTTCATAAAGTTATGAACCAGTGCACTATAACACTGATTGCCTATTGACAAAACAAATCATTCGGATGGGCATATCTCAGCCAATACTTAACATATTCATTTGATTTTTGGTATTTGGACATTATGTGTTAAGCTCTTTCTGAAAATGAAGTTCAAATTTAAAAAAAAAAAAAAAAATGTTTATGACGTCATAGATGACATCACACTTCACCACTCTATATCACTGACTTACCAGCGCTCGGTCTTGACCAGGGCTTATAGAAACCATCAATGTCGTACAGCGGGTGTGGTACATCCTTTTCTAAGACTGAAAGAACTCTTACGTTGGGGTACTTGTACGACTCCTCAACAGCAACAGATCCATTGAACGACTGCATAGATGTCAATTATGTCAATAATTTAAATTATTGCCAAGAGTGAATTTAAAGTGATCCATGAAGTGATACACACAATAATGAATTGGGTTCGATGTTTTCAAATGTGTCCCTAATTATGGGGATATATATGATAGAATGAAACAGTTATGGAACACTTTTCGATTGCAGTCTAAGTAAATGGTCAGGAGGGGATACAATCTGACCTTAATTTTCACTTTTCACTTGGTAAACAGTGTTATCTTTTTATGAAACTATCTAACATCAGAATAAACTTTCAATGATATTTGTATATGATTGGATTCACAAATATCACTCGGAATACCCTTATGATGTTATTAATGAAGTTAATAGATCAGTTTATTTTTAGATCATTTATATCCTAAATTGTATAAACTCTTAAACAATAACATCTAGCGTAAGTGAGTCATTTCTACTTATGAAAACCACTATCTTGTTCCGGGAAGTAAAACTGCTTGATATATTGAATAGAATAAACCAGTTCAATTTAGTTCAATTGTTGTTTTCAGATACAAAATCAGATACAAATTTGTGCAGTAACAATGTAACCGGTAACACCTACAAGAGTAAGGGCACCCATGTTATAGTAATTAAAATATACAATATATTACTTAGACATTAGAAATACCTATAACATAAATATGACGAATATGAAAAAAGCAAGGAATGGAAATAATTGAAAACAAAATAAAAATGCATACTGTTTGCAAAACGATTAATTACAAAACAATTAAATCATGACAAAATTAATAATTCGAGAAAGAAAAAACTAACGAAAACAAAAAGAAAATCAGCAATTAGCATAAAACCGATCAAAGCAACAACTACAAATAACACGAAACATGACAAACAAGAATACGTGAGTTAAGTATAATAATAATAATGTGATTAAATATGTAATCAAAAGGAAAGATTGGCATGTCAAACAAAGGAAGACATGATATTAAAAGAATATAGATAGACAAGATGGGTACATACAAATAATAAATAAATTACACAATACAAATTGTTCCAAGAAATCATGTTGGGTTGTTCAAGTTTGCCTTAAATAATTTCATAAAACTTAGATTAGTAATTCCAAGTTCTTCTATGGTATTCTAAATATTAACCCCATGAAACAGTAAAGCCGATAGTTGTCCTTTTGTCTGGTACTAGTATGTATAGTATGTATGTGCTAGGCCTACTGTTTATCAACACATCTGGAAATATTTTAGGAATCAAATCATGATACATTCTAAACATAAACATGGCTGTTTGAAAGACTATTAATTTATCTAATTACAATGTTTATAAATCAATAAATAATGGGTCACAATGAGCTGAATAATGGGCACCAGAACAAATTCAAATTACCAATTTCTGCAATATTTGTTTTTTGTTCAAACGTAATTTGCTTGCCCTTTTTAAAAAGATTTTATCTATTTAGTACGCCAATGTTTGTACTCACTTTTTATTTTGACGAGTTGATTAAAATTCGTTTATCCCAATTAATATTATTATTAATTATTATAAAATGGGTAGAAGAATCCCTGCATTCTGATAGGTCAATTAGCGTGTAAAAGTTTTTTTTACTGATGCATGGCTCACTTTAGTTTCATTTTCACATTTTTTGGCGCTCATTTTATAAAACAAATGCTGTACAGGCATATTTCGTGGATCGAACAAATTAATAAATAACAACATTTAAAAACAAATATTTAAGTTTTAAAATTAATATCAATTTTGTTATATCATTTTTAAAAAATAAAAAAAATTATATCATTTACAAAAAATAAAAATAAAAATGTGAAAATCACATTTCCCCCAGTCGTGGGTCGGTAAATTTAGCCATGCGTTGGTAAATTTACAGGCATGCGGCGGTAAATTTACAGGGATGCGTCGGTAAATATAGCCATGCGTCGGGAAATTTACAGGCATGCTTCGGTAAAGTTAGCCATTACTGGGAACAAGTTTGATTTTCACATTTTGTTGCGCCCATTTTATAAAACAAATGCTGCACAGGCATATTTCGTGGATCGGTAGGAATTGGATGGACTCTTTTAACTTTGGAATGGTCTAAAACCCACTCGCTGCGTTCGTGTGTTTAAACCATTCCAAAGTTAAACTCGTGCATCCAATTTTTACCGATCAACTCATGCCTGTGCATCATTTGTATACTAATCCAAACAAATTAGTGTAATGCACTTGTGGTATATTTTCCTTATCACTTTTCAAATTTATATTACCAATGCTTCTTTTGTTATCTATATTATAATAGGAGGACGGGTTTCGTGTCTGTCGCCAGATGTGTCCAGAATGCAGTTTTCAAGCCGCGTCTGGGCAATAAAATCGCGATGCAGCTTCTACCGGCCCATTACGTCCGTGCGAAAAACAAACCCATAGTGCGTTTTACTAACCTAAGAGCATATACCATACTGCACCGTACGTACGCTATGCACTGGTACACTACAAACATGTGCACCTGCATGTATTGTGTACTACGGGTACGGTATTATACGGAGAGCGAAAGCGACGTGATGATCGCGGTCGCGATTTGATATTCTAATTTTGAAGCAGAACATGACTGATATTAATTGTCAACTTGTGCGAATATAATATTGTATTTAAATAGTTATATGGTGTACTTAACAATAGCTGTAAAATATTCGTTGTTTTCAATCGTCAAATGCAGTATTTGGTCGGTAGTGAAGAGTGCATTCGACTCGATGTACCCATACCTTATGCACAATGTGGTTTATGTCTGCGCTGCGCTGCATGCGTGCATTATGTCGAGTGTTAGAACACAATATTCGCAAAATTCGAGAAGAAAAAAACTGACTGATGATCTGATCGGTGCATTATGTCGAGTTTTGTCTCAACATTATTCGCAAAATTCGAAGAAAAAAACAGGGAATAGTTTCGTGAAGGGCTACCACAATTTGATGTTCACTCGCACTTGAAATATTTATAAAAGCTATTTGTAAATGTCTACTCGAAGTGCATAAGTATTTGTTGTACTCAAGTATAAAAAAAAATGTGCTTTTTGTAAATAATTTGTAAACTAGAAGAGCAAGGAATTAGGGTTATTTTTTCTTGCCAATTGGTACGGGATTAGCACCCGTATTGTGATTAAAGTGGGTTTGAAATTATTTTAAATGATCTATATTATACCTTTATACTTGCCAACGATTTAAAGAATACTGTTTAGTGTTTAACCTGTAAACACTGGCGTACCCAGGATTTTTACAAGGGGGGGGGGGGGAGGGGGTTATTTCGTCAACCAACATTTTCGAGGGGCCGGGTGTCAGTCAAGTATTTCGATGGGGGGGAGGGGGTGTCGGTAAAGATGTTGTAGAGAGGGGGGGGGGGGGGATGTCGGTGAATAATTTTCGAGGGGGGGGGGGGGGTGTCGGTGAAGAGTTATTCGAGAGGGGGTGCCGGTGAAGATTATTTCGAATTGGGGTGGGGGTGTGTCGGTGAAGAATTTGTGAGGGGGGGGGGGTGGGTGTCTGAATATATATATATATATATATATATTTTTTTTTTGGGGGGGGGGGGGTTGAATCCCCCAAAACAGCTCTTTTTCATCAAAGGGGGATTTGCCCCCCCCCCCCCCCCCCACCCCCCGGTTACGCATATGCCTGTGAATATGATATCGAATTACCACCGGGCTCTGGGGGAGGGGGCATCTTTTTTGTACTCTATAGTATATTTGAGAATTAGCGTAGTAACACCAACAACAACCACAACCACAACTTCTACCACCACCACCACTAACACTACCACTACCACCACCACTACCACCACCACTACCACTTCCACTACAGGCCTACCAAATGTTTTTCTACAGGACAGATACAAAAAATAACGAAATACCAAAATACAACATGCAACACATCTCACTAAAAGATCTAGTGACGGGTAAATTGCTATTTACAATTAAATATGACTGAAAAAGAGCAAAGAAAATGGGATTCCAGCGGAATCCCATTTAATTTGCTCCTTTTCAGTCATATTATATTTCTGGTCAGTTTCTTTATATGTTTGAATTAAAATTAAATATCATACATTCAGTTTTGAAGTGTTAATTGCTAGAGTATTTGCTTCGAACCAATTCTCTATTTTTACAAGTTCTTTATTTGTTTTAATTATCACACAATTTATGTCATCGTCAGAAAGAAAGAGTGTTGTATCATTCGCATATAACTCGTACTTAATAAGACGATTGAACAAGGTCATTTAAGTACAACAACACAAGTAGTGGTCCTAGTATGCTCCTTGTGAAATACATGTTGTAATATTAGTGATGGTGATAGTGGAGTTTGATCTCCTAAAATTATCATATTATGTTCTGATGCAAACCATTGGTAAGCAACGCCCCTGACACCAAATGCTGATAAATTTTGTAATAAAATGGCATGATTCAGAGATTTGAAAGCTTTGCTGGGGTTGATATAAATACCGAGAGCAACCTTACCACGATCAATAAATTATAAGATTAATACAGTAGCAGACAATTATGCTAACTCAATTGAGTGATTCGGGCGAAAACCTAACTGTTGGGGGTGTAAGTAGATTAAGAGATACAAGCTAATTAAAGTCTATTAAATACAATGTGTTCCAGGACTTTTGAAAGAGTAGGACGGAGTGCGATTGTATTCAAAGTATTAACGTCACCAGATGAATAAACTAGTTAACATGTATCCCTAGTAGTGTAATAGCAGTAGCAATGGGCCACAAGTTATTTTCAAATGACTTTATTTGGAACAAATAATTATATGTTTAAAAAGGGACCACCATACAGCGAACAACGCACACTAGTTATGACCCTGCACTTGTGGGTAATTCATGTGTTGAAGAAATTGGCTTTTTAAATTTAATTTGTTAACAAGACTTATGATTGTAAAATTAAAAAAAATCATATCTTCGCCAATTATTAACAAATTTGTTACAACAAATCATGAATTGAAAGCTTGTGATGAGGCCTTTCTAATGGTTTGGAAATCTACATTTTCTATTTTTACCGTAAAGTGCAGGGTTTTGCTATAGCCGGTCGCATTTGTTGAGTATAACGATATTTAATATTAAATAGATGTCCAACATCTTGGAAAGTATTGTGTAATTCTAAACAATGCAATTAATCATCGGAACTTAAACAAGGCCCTAAGTTTTATAAGAGCCACACATTTGCAAGTGCGTCAGTTATTATATAGCGTACGTTTGGAGACAATATTGTAACGCCTATGTCCTAGCCAGTAGACATGGTAGAGATATATCTTGAGCATACCCATGAACACATACTTTAGTATTATGATGCGTTTTTTCTCAAGTTTATCAGACTTTTCACGAAACATATTTGTCTGAACTTTTCGGAGGAATGGACTACATAAACTATTATCTTTCACTCAGTATACAATTATGTTTGTCTACACATTGGTCCCCCGTAATTACCTTCATCACAGTAAACTCCATGTTGCTTTGTCCACTACAGACCCACACATCTCCAAAGAGGACATCCTCTAGAGTAGCATATTCCTTGACCCCCTGGCTGTATGAGGTAACGGTGATGGTGAAGGGACCACTGGGTTGCTGGGGGTCAAGGGTGACCCTCCAGACACCTACGCTAGTAAAGTTTGCTGCAAGAGAAAGACAAAGGTAATACATTTAATCAAATCTGATCAAGCGAAAATATAAATAATTTGCTATGTCCGCTACAGACCCATACATGTCTAAAGAGTACATCCCCTAGAGTCACAGCTTCCTTGACACCTTGGCTGTAGGAGGTAACGGTGAGGGTGAAGGGACAACTGGGTTTGGCTTGTGGTCAAGATAGTGACCACCCAAGTGAAACACGAAAAGTGTCCACTAATGACAGGTCTTATTACATTGTTTTTCTCTGCAGGGGATACAATTTAGTGGCCACTATAGGCGAGTTGGATGTTAAATATGTTATGATCGGAGTTTAATTATGAGTAATGTGTTAGGACTTTATTTCATACGTTTTATTCAATGAACTTTCAAATGGAATTAAAACCAACCAATTTAGTGTCATGGGGCAATTCGGAAAGTACCAATACTCAAGTGTACATTTAAGTAGGACAAATTCCACAAGGTTCAAAACATTGTTTGTAGGATTTTATAATTATGATAATGATAATTGTCAGAAATTGTAGGATGTATGTTTCAAAATGCAAACAGACCTCGTAATAAAATACAATTCAAACTCGACTGAGAAAGCAAATCATTATTTTAATTAATCATGGGTTCTTCGACATTATGAAAATCAAAACATACAAAACAAATTAATCGGTGATTCCCAATTCATCGGTTGGTAAAAACTTATTAGTATTAACAGGGGTATTCCGTCCGCAAAATAATTTAGCTCCATTAGAATGATAGTATCTTATCACAAATGACCATATCCACTTTTTTGCTCGAACGATTGAGATAGTGAAAGGACACCAGTTTGAGTATCGGCAATCGCACCTTCGCCATTATTACAAAAAATGCATGGGGCATTAACGATACTGCATTTTTGGCCGATAATATCAATATTGTGACGTCACATGCGAGCTGGCACCTTCGTTCATGTGCCATTTTATTTCACACGAAAATGTTTTTGTTTGCATTCTTCTAGGACGAGAAGGAAGAACTATAAATAGCATTCCGACTCTATTGAAGGATCGCAAAAGATATGCAGAATGGCTAGCTGCGCTCAGATTGGAGAAATTTAGCATAAGGACCCACAAATATGTCAGAAATAATGTTGTTCAGATCACTTTACCCCGGATTGTTTCCAACCATACTTGCGAGAACTGCTCATACGAAAGATCGAGTCCATACATTTTGCAATTGAACATAGCAATCGGGCAATATAAGAGTTAGAATTTGTTAGGCAAGTTGTAATGGCTGACGGAGATATAGCCAGCTCACAAGTACGTCACCAATCTGGCGGTCCCGTTCAAATCTGGTGAAACGCACAGTAGCGGTTCGCTGGATTGAGGAGAAGGTTTGTTTTGCAATTTTCTGGATCTTGTGAGAAATTATCATTAGCGACTGGGATGACCGTGGGCAGTGTTAATTGGTCTTTATTTATTTATTTGTTTATTTATTTATTGAACATATTTATACAGGATGACATGGTCAGTATACACTGTTTTTAAACATGGTCCTGTGTATAAAAATACATACATATACATTTTGACATAAATATAAATAGTATCAATCATCAATTTAAAATCACAGAAACCACAGCTGCTAGGGTAAGACAAATATTTAATTACAAGAATAAAAGTACATTTATTTAAAACTATCATAAAAATGGCCACAATCGCGTTCCGGCGAATACCTATATACATAGTTACATATGTTCCACAAAGCACGTCATTCAAAGCACACAATATTGCACCGACTGAACATACACTCTACACGTACACACAGAGACACAATACATCGTTCACATCAATGCATCTATTCAATCATCACACAATCAATACCTCCTGACACACCCACAACACACCCATCATACTCCCACAAGACGATCAGCCCATGCATCGTGGTATACACGTGTATATATAATGAAAACTGGAACGTTCGATACTACCAATAAAATAATTGAATATTATCAAATACATAAAACTCCAAAATAAGTACACCTGAGCAGCTGTAGGTATAGGGGAATACCAACATACAACAAAATATGAATACAACATGAAGCACGACAAATTATGAAATACAGATATACATTATATACAGACTAATTGCATCCCAATAAATAGCACAAGGGGAAATTGACCTCAAAAAAGGCGACGCTTATAGTGAACTTTAAACAGGTTGAGTGAAGGTAGATTTTGTTGCGCATAAACAAGCCTAGTTAAAAAAGGTGATCCCCACGCTACTCGTCCTGAATTGTGGAGATGTTTGGAGAAATTTGGAATTTTTGGTATACATGCCTGGTTCTGCTAACTGTGTTGTACACCTTCCCCTTCAAGTCCAGGGATATGTTGGCTTTGAGATCCGCATAGCCCCATATCACCGCACTGGACGGCTTCATCTGCAGGACCATGTGATCAGCATAGTACGTTGCCAATTTGAAGTTGCTTGCTGTAGGTCAAAAAATAAAACATGGTTTTTAATACATGTCTGGCTGTAATATAACATTGCTAGTTTGAAGCATTTGCTGTAGGTTATGAAACATTAATACAGATAGATTAAGATATACAAATACTGGATATAGCAAACGCGCCCTCATAATGAAGCCAGCGACAGTTTATTGAACTACTCTCATTTTCTTAAATCAAGACCATGTCCTTATTACTCAAATTAATGCAATCCTGTGTTGTGATCAGTCAGTCAGTTTAGATACTATAAAAGAACTTCTCACTGGTCAGTAAACTGTTTAGGGCTAAGAAAGTGCATTATTTCTGTGAAATATGCACATCTTTCACCACACCAATTTGTGTCCCACGTATTTTTAAATTTGTAATATCTTGTACTTGGGTTGAGGGGTGCAAAAATAGATCTATCTTCTTGCTTTTTTCTATAACAAAACTGATTTATAAATAAATATTTATACTGGTTCTTGTATGTTTTTCCTATCAGATGTCACTATCCGCCTCCCTTGAGTTTTGAAACGACCATATTCGGGCAAAAGGCACCTCCCATTAGGGCAAAACATTTCATATACGGGCAAAACTTTGTAATGTTCTGGCAAATCCGTGTCATATTCGGGAATAATAAAGTCGTATTCTGGTAAACAAATGTCATTTTCGGGTAGAGGCATGTTACATTCGGGTAAATAAAGGTAATTTTACGGCTAAACAACGTCATTTTCTGGCAAAACCGTCCACTTTTTTGGTAAAATCAGGTTATTTTCATACTCAACATCAAAAACATAATTTCGGACATCAAAGAGGCGAAAACCTTTTTCTTCTTTTTTGGGGTAGGTGATAATAATCTGTTAGGTATTATTGAGGTAATCAATTGATCTTTTATTTTTAAACGACTCCTTTGTAGATGGGCTTAAATAGGAATATTATTTTTAATTGACCTAATTATATACATGTATTAATAATTCCAATATCTTCTAAACTGAAGGTGATTTCAAAATTTCCTCAACATATTTACTACATCATCATCCAAACACTACACAGTCAAAATTTGACATGAATCCATTAATCCATGGCACCAGAGCAGCAAAAATAAATTAGCCATGCATACAAAAAACATGAACTGAGAACAACAAAGGAAAACATAAGACATTATAAAACTTGACTGCTTATTAATTCCGGAGCACTCATGCTAGTGTAAAGAGGCAAAAGTGTTACAGTGATCTGAATATGAAGATCAGACCTATAGATTGCAGCATTCATATTTAGAGGTAATATGGTTTTCCCTCTACTGCATACCAAAGGAATAGTGAACAAAATAATGAAAATAAAGATTTTATAGAGATTTTTCCTGATTCATGCATTCAGAATTTAAATTCGCGTTTCAAGGCCATAGTTCAAAATGCGTTTAATGTATTAATACGAAAATGTATTGAATGCCTGAATTTCGGCCTGAAACTTAGTAATCATGTAGAAAACATATCAACCAACTCATTTATGCAGAAAAATGATTTTTTTTGTTCACCTTTTATTACGTATAGCACCCCCTTCGGTTTTGAAATGTTTTGAAAAAGAAGAGCGTGCACACTACATAATTACAATTGGAATGGTCAATTAACATAAACATTTGTATAAGCATGTATTTTGTTTAAATTTACATTTTCTACAACACACGAGTCTATGGAGATGATTTAAATCCGTGATTTATTCCTAACGATTTGAGGCGATTTAAGTCCAGCATACTATTTATTATAATTGGCCTGGTTAATAAACAGAAACATTCGATTTGGAATGATTTTTATCTAATTATAAGCATGATTTTGGGCCAAAATTATCATACTTAAAGAAAAATACATGAAAACAAATAAAATTAACATTTTCTACAACACACGAGTCTATTGAGATGAATTACATTTTTGTTTACAATTTGAGGCGATTTAAATCCCGCACAGTATTTTATTATAATTGGAATTGTAAATAAACATAATGCTAAGATTTTGAAAGATTTTGAAAGATTTTGTATAATGATTATAAGCATGATTTTTGGCCAAATGTATCACAATTGAAAAAAATACATTAAATAACAACAAATATTCAAATTTTCTACAAGACACGAGTTTATGGTGATGATGTAATTCAGTAACTTTTTTATAGCCATTTGAGCTGTTTTAAATTCTGCATACTTTATAATTTTAATTTTAATTAGAATGGTTAATTAACAACAAAAACACGATTTTGTATGATTTACTATTTATTATAAGCATGATTTTGGGCCAAATGTATCACAATTGAAAAAATACATGAACAAAAACACAAATATGCAAATTTGCTACAACGCACGAGTTTATGAAGCTGATTTAAATCAGTGATATTTTTAACGATTTGAGGTGTTTTAAATCCTGCATACTACATAATTATAATTGGAATGTTAATTAACGGAAATATTCGATTTGAATAATGTTCAGTAATAAAATATAACACACAAGTGTATGGAAGTAATTAAAATCGGTGATTTAAACAAAAATCGAGGTGATTTAAAATGCGATTTAAAACGGGATTTAAATCAAAGCGATTGAAGTCGAGCCAACCCTGTTGCACGTATATTAACAATAATGTCATTAACAATTTGGCCATTTTGTTGTTTTTTCCAATATTTTGGAAAATAAAAAGACTAACAAATCACTTAAATTAATATATAAACACATTCAAATCTACGGTATATTTTACGCGATAATTTGAATCGTTTTATTTTTATAAAATATTTTTGTTTGAAATTGTGGGTAAGTACTTTCTGGGAGAACAGGCAATTTTCAACACTTCCATAACTGTTTGAAAATGTCTCATGTCTGAAGTTTCAAATTGAATTCGGTGAAAGTTGGTGATCTAAAATCGATTTCCGTCAGAATGTTTCGACATTTTGGCCGAATTCATGCGTTTATTTCCGTAAATATCAATATTGTTCATAAGTTTAGTGATTTTAAAGACTTATCGAACTCATACAAGTTATTAAAATCAATTTTGTTTTTATCAACAAAGTTGTATAATTCTCGGAAAGATCAACAAAAGCAGCATACTGAATTGACCTACGGAAGTGGAGCTGTTATTAGGCCGCCACCGTCGGGGATGAATTTCAAGCGTTGCTCCATGGTCGCCGAGTGGGAATAAGTGTATTACGTATATGATTACTGTTTTGTATTCATCTTGGTGTTTAATTACTAAATATTGTTTAAACACCCGATTATATTCGATGGACTTTATGCAGATCAGATGATGAACGTATGAACAAAATGTAACAAATATTCAAGATGTATTTATCCAGCTATAATGAACCATCATTTTGAAGGCCGAGTCGAACCTTTTACGTGCGCGTCTTTGTGATGACTTTGTCATTCAGTTATATACCTGGCTTGATTATTTTGTTTTTAAATCATCTGTTGAAAATATTTAATTGAGTCGATATCGCCTGAAAGATATTACAATCTCAATTTCATATATGACGAGGAATTGTCAAACTTTGACTAGATTTGCTGTAATTGTGAGTCAAGTTATGAAGATAAGTTAATATCTAGCTGACAGCTTGACCAACACATAAGTAAAAACAGAAAATTTGTTCAGTTTCAACACATGTTATTTCATTTAACATCATGTTAGGTTTCTAAGTGTACGTTTGATTTTTGTTTTGTAACAACATTTCTCAATTATGTCATAAGTATTTATTACGCAAAAATAATCAACAACTTCAACGTCTTTTATTACAAACTGTATAACTACTAACCAGTGAATATTCACGAATTGCGCGTAATGGGACTAGGCCCTTTTAGGCCAAGGATCGAACAACGCTTGGGATTCACCGCCGACGAAGGCGGCCCAATGTCCGCACAGCGTCTGTACGACGCGTCGCTTCAGTCCGCTGCTTTTCGTGAGTTATAAACATAATGTTATAAAGTAAATAGCTGATTTCATGAACTGTTATACAATTTGAAAGTCTCTAAAATCACTTCCAATATTAATACAGATTTACGGAAATAAAAGCTCCAATTCGGATATGAAACACGTTCCGGCGAAAATAATGACAGATTCTGTCAGAAATCGGTTTCAGTTTAATATTGTTTTGAACGTTGTTTAACAAAATGTATCAACATTTCTCAATATGTTATAAGTAACAACGCTTGGAATCAACCGCCGACGAAGGCGGCCCAATATCCACCCAGCGTCCGAACGAAGCGTCGCTTCAGTCTGCTGCTTTTCGTGACTTTTTAAAGAGTTATAAACATATTTTATGAAGTAAATAGCTGATTTCATGAACTTTTATACAATTTGCAAATCTCTAAAATCCCTTCCGATATGAAACCGTCTCTGGCAAAACCAGGAACTTCGTCACATTTACGATTTTGCGTAAATGACCTGAAAAGGTCCAAAATTGACCTCAGGGACGAAATGAACATCTTAGTATCATACTGTATGCAACTTTTGTTTGAAATTGTGGGTAAGTACTTTCTGGGAGAACAGGCAATTTTCAACACTTCCATAACTGTTTGAAAATGTCTCATGTCTGAAGTTTCAAATTGAATTCGGTGAAAGTTGGTGATCTAAAATCGATTTCCGTCAGAATGTTTCGACATTTTGGCCGAATTCATGCGTTTATTTCCGTAAATATCAATATTGTTCATAAGTTTAGTGATTTTAAAGACTTATCGAACTCATACAAGTTATTAAAATCAATTTTGTTTTCATCAACAAAGTTGTATTATTCTCGGAAAGATCAACAAAAGCAGCATACTGAATTGACCTACGGAAGTGGAGCTGTTATTAGGCCGCCACCGTCGGGGATGAATTTCAAGCGTTGCTCCATGGTCGCCGAGTGGGAATAAGTGTATTACGTATATGATTACTGTTTTGTATTCATCTTGGTGTTTAATTACTAAATATTGTTTAAACACCCGATTATATTCGATGGACTTTATGCAGATCAGATGATGAACGTATGAACAAAATGTAACAAATATTCAAGATGTATTTATCCAGCTATAATGAACCATCATTTTGAAGGCCGAGTCGAACCTTTTACGTGCGCGTCTTTGTGATGACTTTGTCATTCAGTTATATACCTGGCTTGATTATTTTGTTTTTAAATCATCTGTTGAAAATATTTAATTGAGTCGATATCGCCTGAAAGATATTACAATCTCAATTTCATATATGACGAGGAATTGTCAAACTTTGACTAGATTTGCTGTAATTGTGAGTCAAGTTATGAAGATAAGTTAATATCTAGCTGACAGCTTGACCAACACATAAGTAAAAACAGAAAATTTGTTCAGTTTCAACACATGTTATTTCATTTAACATCATGTTAGGTTTCTAAGTGTACGTTTGATTTTTGTTTTGTAACAACATTTCTCAATTATGTCATAAGTATTTATTACGCAAAAATAATCAACAACTTCAACGTCTTTTATTACAAACTGTATAACTACTAACCAGTGAATATTCACGAATTGCGCGTAATGGGACTAGGCCCTTTTAGGCCAAGGATCGAACAACGCTTGGGATTCACCGCCGACGAAGGCGGCCCAATGTCCGCACAGCGTCTGTACGACGCGTCGCTTCAGTCCGCTGCTTTTCGTGAGTTATAAACATAATGTTATAAAGTAAATAGCTGATTTCATGAACTGTTATACAATTTGAAAGTCTCTAAAATCACTTCCAATATTAATACAGATTTACGGAAATAAAAGCTCCAATTCGGATATGAAACACGTTCCGGCGAAAATAATGACAGATTCTGTCAGAAATCGGTTTCAGTTTAATATTGTTTTGAACGTTGTTTAACAAAATGTATCAACATTTCTCAATATGTTATAAGTAACAACGCTTGGAATCAACCGCCGACGAAGGCGGCCCAATATCCACCCAGCGTCCGAACGAAGCGTCGCTTCAGTCTGCTGCTTTTCGTGACTTTTTAAAGAGTTATAAACATATTTTATGAAGTAAATAGCTGATTTCATGAACTTTTATACAATTTGCAAATCTCTAAAATCCCTTCCGATATGAAACCGTCTCTGGCAAAACCAGGAACTTCGTCACATTTACGATTTTGCGTAAATGACCTGAAAAGGTCCAAAATTGACCTCAGGGACGAAATGGACATCTTAGTATCATACTGTATGCAACTTTTCTAGTTTCTAATGAGATATGCAAAATTCCAAAATATTGTAGGGAAAATGGCTATATCTTTGGATAAAATCAAGAATGACATGTATTTTGAATTAAGTGTTTAACTTTTGTTTAACCTCAAATATATCCATTGTTTTAGCAGAATAAGAACAATAATAACAAAAATCATAACTTCGTCAATTTGTGTCCGATCGGCATAAAAATGATCTCAAAATAAAGAGAAAAATACGCACGACAAGATCATATCAAAAGCTCAATTTTACATTTTGTGTCAAAGTTGCTGGTTTTGCCAGAGCCGGTCACATATTAGACAAATGATGACACACGCAGTACCCCGGGGTACCGTAGTAACCCGGGGTGCGTATATTTTGTTAACACCACTGTTGAGCCATTTTCGCTCGAAGCGCGCTGTTAAGCCAAGACTTAGCGCCTGCTGTATGCGACTAGCGCCTGCTGTATGCGACTAGCGCCTGCTGCATGCGATACAATTTCTATGCATCAAAAGCCTAGCCATTTTCTCAATAAAATCGCAGTTTCACACACCATGGTGACTGTGAGTGCATTGTATCTACGCCTAGATGAATATTCCTAGTCTCCTCGTCGTGGTTGTAGTCCGCATCGAGATCGGCCACTAATTAATGGTCACCCTCGCTTTTGGACTTGTTTTCGCTAGATCGATATCGCAGAGTCGCAGAGTATATGCATATAAATTATATGGCATACAGCAGGCTGTAGTCTTGGCTTACCAGCGCGTTTTGGGCCCGTTTTGAGCGAAAATGGCTCAACAGTGGTGTAACAAAAATATACGCACCCGGGGTACTGCGTTGTGTAGCGCCATCTTGCGTCTAACCGCATCGCAGCTATTGCGTTGTACATGCAGTGCAGCGCGCGCTTGTATGCACGCTATACCCAGAGTACAGCCCTAAAGAATAAATAAATAATTAAACAAAATGGCGGATTTTTGTTTGGTACCACAGGTACAGATTTACGGGAATAAATGCTCGAATTCGGACATGAAACACGTTCCGGCGAAAATAATGACAGATTCTGTCAGAAATTGGTTTCAGATCTTATTTTCAAAGACTATTGCATGCAATCTAGCACATGAGACATTATACAAATCGATGCAAATGTAGTGCATACCCTCTTTTACAAGAATATATGAGACAGTACATCCATAAAACGTGTTTGACCAAATTAAAAAGAAACGAATTAAGCCTAAAAATAGTGCGTAATTTTACATGATGTTGTACACATATCTATATTTCTATTTTTAAACCTTTGTATCCCCCCAAATAACGTATTTACATTCTGGGAGAACATGCAATTGTCAACACTTCCATAACTGTTTGAAAATGTCTCATGTATAAAGTCTCAAAATAAATTTGGTGAAAGTTGGTGATATGAAATCGATTTCCGTCAGAATTTTTCGAACATTTTCAATAAGTTGAGTGATTTTAGAAACTTATCGAACTCATGAAAGTTATTCAAATCAATTATTTGTTTCATAAACAAAAGTATACAACTCTTGAAAAGGCCAACAAAAGCAGCATACTATTCACCTACGGAAGTGGAGCTGTTATTAGGCCGCCTCCGTCGGGGATGAATTCCAAGCGTTGTTCGATGGTGCGCTCAGTCGGACATAGTGTATTTCGTGTATGATCACTGGTTTTTATTCATCATGGAGATTACTAATTATTGTTTAAATACCCGATTACATTTGATGGACTTTATGCAGATCAGATGTTGAAGATGTGGGTTATCTTCGTATGAACGAAATGTAAAAAATATTAGAGATTCATTAATCCAGGTATAATGAACCAACATTGTTATGGCTTTGCTATAATTATGAGTCAAGTTATGAAGATTATAATGTTAATATCAAGCTGACAGCTTGACCAAAGCATTAGTCACAACTGAGACTTTGTTAAGTTACAAGACATGTTATTTCAGTTCACAAAATGTTAAGTTTATAAGTACAAGTTTAATATTGTTTTGAACGTTGTTTATCAAAATGTATCAACATTTCTCAATATGTTATATTGTAACAACGCTTGGAATCAACCGCCGACGAAGGCGGCCTAATATCCACACAGCGTCCGAACGACGCGTCGTTTTAATCTGCTGCTTTTCGTGACTTTTTTAAAGAGTTATAAACATAGTTTTTGAACTAAATAGCTGATTTCATGAACTTTTATACAATTTGCAAATCTCTAAAATCACTTTTAATATTAGACCGGCTCTGGCATCCCAGGAACTTCGCCACATTTACGATTTTGTGTAAATGGCCTGAAAAGGTCCAACATTGACCTCGGGGACGAAATGAACATCTTAGTATCATACTGTTAAGCAACTTTTCTAGTTTCTAATGAGATATTCAAAATTCCGAAATATTATCTGGAAAATGGCTATAATTATGAAGAGCTCGTTTCCAAAAGAGGTTAGGTCCATTTTCCATCCAAATTCATTTTGTTTAGCTTATTATAGATTTTGAGCAACTCTATCCGGTAAAGCTAACAGAAAACTCAAATTCATACTGGAAAGTTGTTAAAATTTACTAAGAATTTTTTTTTTTTTTCAAAAGAGGTTAGGTCCAACACAGTTTGTTTCCAAAAAAGGTAAGGTAAAAAAAAAAAAAAAAAACACAGAAGATGCTGGGATTTTTGTAAAGAGTCATTTTACAATCCTATTATGATGCTCTTTCATGTAATAGAATTGCATATCTTCGCAACATTGCTAACTATAAGAAATGAAAAAACCCTCCTTTTCTCAGTACAAAAGTGGACCTAACCTTATTTGGAAACGAACTCTTCATTCTGGAGAGCTCGTTTCCAAAAGAGGTTAGGTACATTTTCCATCAAAATTCATTTGTTTAGCTTAATCTATAGAATTCGAGCTGCTCTA
Organism: Echinarachnius parma; assembly: GCA_037951105.1. Taxonomy (NCBI): domain Eukaryota; kingdom Metazoa; phylum Echinodermata; class Echinoidea; order Clypeasteroida; family Echinarachniidae; genus Echinarachnius; species Echinarachnius parma. Next base: position 7,733 of record JBAMJV010007734.1, on the reverse strand, counting down.
TCCGGTAAAGCTAACAGAAAACTCAAATTCATACTGGAAAGTTGTTAAAATTTACAAAGAATTATTATTTTTTTTTTCAAAAGAGGTTAGGTCCAACACAGTTTGTTTCCAAAAAAGGTTAGGTCCAAAAAAGAAAGAAAAAAGAATTAATACAAAAAAACAGAAGATGCTGGGATCTTTTTAAAGAATTATTTTACAATCATATAATGATGCTCTTTCATGTAATAGAATTGTATATCCTCTCAACATTGCTAACTATGAGAAATAAAAAACCCTCTTTTTCTCAAAACTTACAAAAGTGGACCTAACCTTTTTTGGAAACGAAGTCTTCATATCTTAGGATAAAATCAAGAATGACATGTATTTTGAACTAAGTGTTGAACTTTTATTTAACCTCAAATATCTCCATTGTTTTAGCAGAATAAGAACAATAATAAAAACAAATCATAACTTCGTCAATTTTTGTCCGATCGGCATAAGAATTATCTCAAAATAAAGAGAAAATACGCACGACAAGATCATATTAAAAGCTCAATTTTACATTTTGTGTCAAAGTTGCTGGTTTCGCCAAAGCCGGTTACATATTAGACAAATACAGATTCACGGGAATAAATGCTCGAATTCGGACATGTAACACGTTCCGGCGAAAATAATGACAGATTCTGTCAGGAATCGGTTTCAGATCTCATTTTCAAAGACTATTGCATGAAATCAAGCACATGATACATTACATGTTACGTTTCGTTCCAGAATTCAAGCATTTATTTCGGTAAATCTTAAGATTTTCAATAAGTTTAGTGATTTTAGAGACTTATCGAACTCATGAAAGTTATTAAAATCAATTATTTGTTTCATCAACAAAATTATACAACACTTGAAAATGCCAACAAAAGCAGCATACTGAATTGACCTACGGAAGTAGAGCTGTTATTAGGCCGCCTCCGTCGGGGATGAATTCCAAGCGTTGTTCGATGGTGCGCTCAGTCGGACATAGTGTATTTCGTGTATGATCACTGGCTTTTATTCATCATGGTGGTTACTAATTATTGTTTAAATACCCGATTACATTTGATGGACTTTATGCAGATCAGATGTTGAAGATGTGGGTTATCTTCGTATGAACAAAATGTAAAAAATATTAGAGATTCAATTAATCCAGCTACAATGAACCAACATTGTTATGGCTTTGCTAAAATTATGAGTCAAGTTATGAAGATATGTTAATATCAAGCTGACAGCTTGACCAAAGCATTAGTCACAACTGAGACTTTATTAAGTTACAACACATGTTATTTCAGTTCACAAAATGTTAAGTTTATAAGTACAAGTTTAATATTGTTTTGAACGTTGTTTATCAAAAATGTATCAACATTATTTTCTCAATATGTTATAAGTAATAACGCTTGGAATCAACCGTCGACGAATGCGGCCTAATATCCACACAGCGTCCGAACGACGCGTCGCTTCAGTCTGCTGTTTTTGTGACTTTTTTTTTAGGAGTTATAAACTTATTTTATGAAGTAAATAGCTGATTTCATGAACTTTTATACAATTTTCAAATGTCTAAAATCACTTCCAACATTAGACCGGCTCTGGCATCCCAGGAACTTCGTCACATTTACGATTTTGCGTAAATGACCTGAAAAGGTCCAAAATTGACCTCAGGGACGAAATGGACATCTTAGTATCATACTGTTAAGCAACTTTTCTAGTTTCCAATGAGATATGCAAAATTCCGAAATATTATCAGGAAAATGGCTATTTCTGGGGATAAAATCAAGAATGACATGTATTTTGAACTAAGTGTTGAACTTTAACCTTAAATATCTCCATTGTTTTAGCAGAATAAGAATAATAACACAAAACAATCATAACTTTGTCAATTTTTGTCCGATCGGCATAAAAATGATCTCTAACTAAAAAGAAAAATACGCACGACAAGATCATATCAAAAGCTCAATTTTACATTTTGTGTCAAAGTTGCTGGTTTTTCCAGAGCCGGTCACATATTAGAAGTAAATAGCTGATTTCATTAACTTGTATACAATTTGCAAATCTCTTAAATCACTTCCAATAATTATTAGACAAATGCAGATTTACGGAAATAAATGCACGAATTCGGACATGAAACACGTTCCCGCGAAAATAATGACATATTCTGTCAGAAATCAGATCTCATTTTTCAAATGCTATAGTATGACATCTAGTACATGAAACTTTATAAAAATCGATACAAATGTGCATCTTTTGAGCTTGACGACATTTTGGAATGTTATCATATTATATTTATGTACAACATATGTAAAAAATAAGATAGATATGGGAGGTGAGGCACGAAACGAATTTCGACCGACGGCCCGCGGTCTATGTGTTGTTCTGGGGACTGAAATAAACTGCGAGGACAAATCCCATATTGCAAGTTGTTTAACGTAACCCCCTCTATAAGCGGTCTATGCAACCGGGCGTAAGTGGCTGGGTAGCGTTGTTTATTTTTAGATGCTATCACAATTCAAAATACTGAAATAGTTATTGAACTAATATTGATTTACGCCGGATAACAAAATGTTAGATTCGACTGACCTGATACAACGCTGATTAAACACAGCGAAATTAACAGTTGACATAAACAATGTTATTGAGGGAAAATAATAGTTTTCATATATCAAGACTCAAAATCAAAGAATATAGAAATATGATAAAACGGTAGATGGTGGGAGAGGTATATGGAAACTTGAGTAGACTGTTAAAAAATAACCCTTTTTCAAAGTGGTACACATTCTTTATCTCTTTAAACTTCATTCCCCCAAACAAAGAAGTCTACTGTGAGTTGAGATTCCATGTATCCAACAAAATTCAGATGATGTTCTTGTCAATACATCGCCTCAAAATGCACTTTTAGCGCAAAAACCTGCATATCGCACGATTACATAATGGTAACAGAATTGTTAATGCGAAGGTGGGATCTACTTAGTCGAATGATATAATAGTAGTATAATGGGTGTGAATCATGTTACACATCACGCTTTTCACAGAGCCTAATGTACGATGTTAAGATAATGATAATTAGCAGTTTCATCTATTGGGAATGCTTATCAAATACGCCTCCCCACAATGCCAAGATTCATTGTGAAAAGTTCATGGTTGTGCTGAGTACCGGGGGAAGGGGGAGGGGGGGGGGGGGTACACGTATGAATGGGGTGGGGTCGATAGATCGCGAGATGTGTGAAGTTACCGCGCTGTGCATGCCCCGCTAGAGACGATGTATAATGTCAGCGCCATGGACATGGATGTCTGTTTCTAAAAGTCGCTGAATGTAAAACTATGAACCTCGTTATAAAAAAAAACACGTATCATTACTTTTTTGGCGAGTCGGTGGGCCATTATATATATAATGAGCAGGGATTGATTTTGGAACTGCCCCATGCAGTTGAGGCGTTGAGGGTATTGGGGACGTTTAGTTATAGCCGCCGGAAATTAAGGATTATGGCAATCAAGTTGTTATTATTGGTTTTCAACCAAATGACACATAAATTAGACAAATGACATCACTTTTCTCGATTAGAATGCACATGACCACTAAATAATAGCTCCACCTATTGACCTCGATATTGTGTTCATGATATTCCAATTTAATCTGTGCTCAGCGCATATGGACAGAATGGAAATATAGGTTATGTTAGATTAGTAGAATGTATGTGTATGTGTTCTATAGATTTGGGGTTTAATTATATCTCCGTTAGATTTGTGTGCGTTTGGGAAATTACATTGGCCAACACATTTGGACATGTGAGTTCCCCAAACCAAAATGAAGCTTGCAATGGGGAATAATAATACGACATAATTGCTGAGAAACTATATGCGCACAAAGCGAGCGCAAAAATGAGATTTACAGTCTTTTTTTTCAAAGTAAAAATAGCTTTAAAGGGATAGTTGAGTACTGATAAAGAGAGTACAGATTTGTTCAAACTTAATTTTAGTAAGCAAAACCTCCACCATTACATTACAAACTAATACTTATAACTCCACAATGCTCGAAAGGAATACAACATTACAAATGACTAAGCATTACGTTTCACCCAAATTAGAAAATAACCGCTTCTCAGGCCTGAGGAGAGGTTGAGAGATTCGTTCCTCTAGTAGAATTTTATCACCGTTTACACCGTTCTTATCGGTTTACTGCGTGTAACCGGAGGAGATTATCTCTATAATACCACTAGGTCTCGGGGGGAGTTAACAGGGCATGGAATGTTGACGAAAGCTATTAAAATGGTTGGGTTGATTTCCACCGTGGTGGAGATCACGGCTAACTTAGTGAAACGTAATGGTAAAAAGCCTGTTATCATTAAAAAAGAGCCGTTAAAACTCAAGAGGGCGCTCTCTAAACACTCATCGGTTTCAACCTTTTTAAATAAAATATTGTGCATGTGATGTTTTGTTGAAATAGTGATTAGATAGAGAGATAATCAACAACTATCTAAAAACCTATTTCGTAAATTTTTGAAAAGAGGAAGCATTTAAAAAAATTTCTAACGGCAGATTCAAAATTGTCTAATAATTGTGGGGCCCCACATTTATTACAAATGGTTATGTTTATGGATATTTTTTAGCCATTTATGAACCGATTTTTATCAAATAAAGTTTATTCTGTCATTAAAATTGTATGCTCTTTCGAATTTTACACTCAGTTTTTCATTATCTCACAACAAACAAAATTTGTGTAGCGCCCTCTATACCAAAACTCAACTATCCCTTTAAGGTTTATAATTTATATATGTAACTGGCTCTGTCACTTCATCGGGAATATCAAAATTGAGATTTTTAGTGTTTTGAATTCTCTAGGATTTCAGCTTTAAAACGATAGAGAACTTGATACATATAAGTTTCTTGAAGGTCATACAAACGCAATTTAATAATGTGGGTCAGAGCCCCGCTATTTGTCATACAAGGGAGAAGAATGCTTCTAAAGTTTTGCATCCATTCAGAAAATCATTCTCACACATCGCTTTCACGGTTCCGCTTTTCGTGATCGATCAGCAAACGAAATAATGCATGCGCAATTACACTGTTATTCATCGGCCAATCGGCAAAGCTTTCGCTGGTATTACGTAATTGTACAAAGCCGCGCCCGTTTCCTGTCAACCTAGCAGGCGGGCCGGCACATTGATATCACCTCATAACAATGAACTCATCGCGTTCAGAGAGGTAGTTCACTCATCGCGCGATATCGAGCCCACCCCGGCCCCATTCATTTATCCCGTCCCCGGTACTTACCGCAACAATACACTTTACACAATGAATCTTCGCAACGGAGAGGTGTATTTTTATAATCATTTTCAGCCGGCTCTTTTTCATGTTATCTTTCACTAAAATGCATCACGTTCAGAGCGGTAGTTCACTCATCGCGCGATTTCGACCCCACCCCGGCCGCGAATTTTTTTTTCCCAAACAGGTTTACAAAAGAAGCGGCAAGGCTGAGTTTCGAACCCAGCGTCTTTAGGAATTATCATACTAGTACGCATCCGATTGCGCCACAGCGGTTCGCTTGATTTGAGGCGGAACAGAAGGGGTTTTGTCTTAGTTTCGGGGGATATACCGTAACCTAAACCCTAACCCTAACCCTAATTTGGTGGCTATAGGTCAGATTTAGTGGCTATAAGTATATTTATAACTGGAATTGAATACGCGCGCATTAGTCTCCATTAAAGTCGCCCGATTCCAATTTAACGGGCATACCTTAATGCGTTAGTGCCTTAGTAAACATGTTTGGGAAAAACAATTTCGCCGCCCCTATTCATTTATCCCGCCCCCGGTACTTAGCGCAACGATAAACTTTACGCAATGAATCTTCGCAACGGAGAAGTGTATTTTGTGTAATCATTTTCAGCGGGTTCTTTTTCATTTTATCTTTCACTAAAATTCAAAAGAATACACTTTTCGGTAATCATAATAAAAAAGGAGTCTTCTAATGTGCCAATTCCAACTTTTGCAAGGTACTCAGGGCGCAATTAACTATTAGTTGTCTGCATATCCTTATCTTGATAATCATTCCCGCTAGATTCCCTTTCATTATATTTCGAAAAGTTCCCCTTTTCGGCAATGAAACTGCTTATCATTATCTTGAAATCGATGATAAAGCTCTGCGAGGAGCGTGACGTGAAACAGGATTCATACCCATTATAATCATCATACGACTAAGTAGATCCCACCTTCTCATTAACATTTTCGTTTTTTATTTGCAGTTTTGTTTAAGTGGGAAAAACTTGAGAACAAAAAAACCACTCTCTGAAAAAAGTTATCTAATCCCATTGCATGTTTCATTAGAACGCAACGCTGTCCCGTAAGCTTGAGCCAATCCGAATACTTGTTTTATCGTTGCGCTAAAAGTGCATTATTATAGTTATCATAATACCTATAAACGTTACCGAGATTTGCGACATTGTCATCGTCATCATCGTCTTTTCCATGATCGTTTTTGTCGGCGTCAATATACTAATAACCATAATGATCATCACAATCACGTAAATCAGATGCGCGGTGCCGTTTTGCGAACACTATTACCGGTGTCATGCAAAGTACACAAACTTATAATTCCATCCCAAAATGTCGAAATCATCCCCCGCACTTGCCCCCCTACTGTATACTCTCAATGATAAAACACTTATACAAATCCATATTGGCTTGATTATAGACTACCCCTTAAATGTGAAGTCTCACCCCTCACACTCCTGCCCCTTTTTTATTAACGAATCCTGCAACACCACAACTGCACACGGCGAACAATGTATGTAGATTAGGTCCTCAAAAGTGCAGTGGCAGAGCATTATTTCAGCATCGGTCTTACAATCTGGAAGTCTCAGATTCGATTTGTGGGGAATGCCCACCATCCTATTGTTAGATATTAGTTTAAAACTGTATAATACAAACAGTGACGTATCCAAGTCATTCGAATGTTTGGGGGCAGTCATATATTTCACCCTCTCTTCCGGTACCAATGCCATGACACAGTCATTTATTTATTGTTAATTCATTTAGCAATTTTCAGCAAAAGAGGTGAAACATTATATAAATACAAAACATCTATTCAATAGAATATAATACAACACATGAATATATCGTACATGTGCTAATTTGCATTAGAATTTTGTAAACAAAAATAATGAAATTATCTGTTTAAAATTTTTTTTTAAACATTGTTATGTTAGTGTGAAAGATAATTATACAACATAATAGTTTACAGTGTATTAGGAAAGTCGCAGTGGGTTTCAAAATGATCTGTTGGCTTGATGCCAATACATAGATGAATATTACCCTAAATTATGTAAATATGGGATAGAAAAAAAATAGCTTAACAAGAAAGGTGCAAAAAGAAATAATGAAAGTACATGTTTGTACGCACAAGCCTTTGAAAACGATATAAAAAACAATTAACACATTTTCATTCAATTGATCATGCCAGTTATATACCCATATATTTGTATACAATGACAATTATAAGTCCACGGTTGTACCCTTGCGATTAGGTAGCCATTACCATAATTAGCCGAACTGCGGCGGTCTGCTTTGTATCGTGTGAAAATGATATGGAATAAAAACAGAGGCAAACTCCCCAACTTAGATACTTGGATATTTAGCGGTGTGTCTATTCATCTGATACATTAACATGATTAATGTCCGCTGCTCGCATAAATTCATAAATCATTCAAAAAGATCATAATTTCAACCAACTAAAAAGA
>JBAMJV010007733.1:0-53933 GCA_037951105.1 Echinarachnius parma | reverse complement strand
AAAAATGGAACATCCACTCAACCATATAAATGTTGATAAGCATAATCTAAAACGCTATATTCATGACATGGCATACATTTTCAACACAAATGTGACCTTTTCTATCTTCATCTCAATAAAAAGTATAAATGAAGACAAATTGTGAACGTTATAGGTTTGATTTTCATCCAAAAGTAACAAAATAGGGAATTCCATGGTAAAGGTTTATTAGTCGAAACCACAGTTTGTGCCCTTATTTCAGCATGAAAAATGGTATAAATTATTCTCAAGAATTCTACCGTACTCCACAGATCTTCAAAACCTGATGTCACCATTGGTCAAACAGTTGGGCAGTCTTTAACATGACATTTCTCTAGGTAACTATGGTTAAAATTGCAGGGGACACACTTAAACAGACAAGCTTCATGCCTCTAATACAGACCAGTATGATGATGCTCTCATAACCTGGCCCTGTTTTATTGACGAATTTGTATTTTCAGAGATTGTTCATAACAATAAAGTTAAATAATGTCATAATTTACTTGCCCCGCACATCTTGTTTTAAGTGAAACGCTTACTATCATCCTGATCATTTCAGTCGAATGGTGTGTTTTTGCTATTTTTAAAAACAGACCTTGCTATTGTTAATTGACCATGGCATTTCATGCATGAACGATTACACCTTCAATTTATACCCTGCATGCAAAGGACTAAATTCCCTTTAATTTGATATATGATAATCTACACTTTATCGTACATTAATATGAAATATTTCAACTTTTACAAGTGTCCAGTTTCTTTTTTTGCGGAGTATATATAACGTTACATTATGGTTAGTTTGCTCATTGATTCTACGTTATTGTAATGTTATCATGTACGCAATAACATGATAACTAAATATGAACATTATGCCAACGTTTACTTGATAACGTTACATTATGGTTAGTTTGCTCATTGTTTTTACGTTATTGTAACGTTGACCTTTACGTTAACATGATAACTAAATATGAACGTTATGCCAACATTAATTGGATAACGTTACATTATGGTTAGTTTGCTCATTGATTCTACGTTATTGTAACGTTAACATTGACGTAATAACATGATGACTAAATATGGACATTATGCCAACGTTTTAGATAACGTTACATTATGGTTAGTTTGCTCATTGTTTTTACGTTATTGAAACGTTGACGTTTACGTTAACATGATAAATAAATATGAACGTTATGCCAACATTAATTGGATAACGTTACATTATGGTTAGTTTGCTCATTGATTCTACGTTATTGTAACGTTAACATTAACGCAATAACATGATAACTAAATATGAACATTATGCCAACGTTTACTAGATAACGTTACATTATGGTTAGTTTACTCATTGTTTTTACGTTATTGTAACGTTGACCTTTACGGTAACATGATAACGAAATATGAACGTTATGCCAACATTAATTGGATAACGTTACATTATGGTTAGTTTGCTCATTGTTTTAACGTTATTGTAACGTTAACATTTACGCAACAACATGATAACTAAATATGAACATTATGACAACGTTTACTAGATAACGTTACATTATGGTTAGTTTGCTCATTGTTTTTACGTTATTGTAACGTTGACCTTTACGATAACATGATAACGAAATATGAACGTTATGCCAACATTAATTGGATAACGTTACATTATGGTTAGTTTGCTCATTGTTTTAAAGTTATTGTAACGTTAACATTGACGTAATAACATGATGACTAAATATGGACATTATGGCAACGTTTACTAGATAACGTTACATTATGGTTAGTTTGCTCATTGTTTTTACGTTATTGAAACGTTGACATTTACGTTAACATGATAGATAAATATGAACGTTATGCCAACATTAATTGGATAACGTTACATTATGGTTAGTTTGCTCATTGATTCTACGTTATTGTAACGTTAACATTAACGCAATAACATGATAACTAAATATGAACATTATGCCAACGTTTACTAGATAACGTTACATTATGGTTAGTTTACTCATTGTTTTTACGTTATTGTAACGTTGACCTTTACGGTAACATGATAACGAAATATGAACGTTATGCCAACATTAATTGGATAACGTTACATTATGGTTAGTTTGCTCATTGTTTTAACGTTATTGTAACGTTAACATTTACGCAACAACATGATAACTAAATATGAACATTATGACAACGTTTACTAGATAACGTTACATTATGGTTAGTTTGCTCATTGTTTTTACGTTATTGTAACGTTGACCTTTACGATAACATGATAACGAAATATGAACGTTATGCCAACATTAATTGGATAACGTTACATTATGGTTAGTTTGCTCATTGTTTTAAAGTTATTGTAACGTTAACATTTACGCAACAACATGATAACTAAATATGAACATTATGACAACGTTTACTAGTTAACGTTACATTATGGTTAGTTTGCTCATTGTTTTTACGTTATTGTAACGTTGACCTTTACGGTAACATGATAACGAAATATGAACGTTATGCCAACATTAATTGGATAACGTTACATTATGGTTAGTTTGCTCATTGATTTTACGTTATTGTAACGTTAACATTTACGAAATAACATGATAACTAAATATGAACATTATGCCGTTTACTATATAACGTTACATTATACGTTACATTAACCGTTACATTTAACACCAGAGCTAATCAATACATAACATTATTATAACGTTTGTCTTTTATCCGTTAACTATCACACCATAACTAATCAATATAATAACGTCACTACAATGTTTGTCTTTAAACCATTTAATCAAACACAAAAGCTAACCAATGCATAACATTACTACAACGTTAGTATTTTAACCATTCAATTAAACACCAAAGCCAATCAATATGTAACGTTATTACGAAGTTTATATTTTAACCGTTAAATTAAACAGAAAGGCAAATCAGTATATAACGTCACTACAACGTTGGTCTTTTAACCATTAAATTAAACACAAAAGCTAATTACTTAATAACGTTACCACAACGTTTTTCTTTTAACCGCTAAATTAAACAACAAAGCTAACCAAAATATAAATTGACAGCAACGTTTGTCTTTTAACCATTAATTCAAGCACCAAAGCTAACCAAAATATAACGTTACTCCTACGTATGTCAGTCTTAACCGTTAGATTAAGCACCAAAGGTAACGAAAATATAACGTCACCACAACGTTGGTATTTTAACCGTTAACTATGCACCAAAGCTAACAGATATGTAACGTTACTACAACGTTGTAACAGCAATGGTAACCAAAAATCAACCAAAACAACCATATTCTAACGTTAGAATAACGTCTACCTGTTATCTGGGAAAAAAACACCCTAATTACTCGTTTTCTTGGTCACGCATGATACCCCCCCTTTCAATGAGGACAGACCCCCCCCGGGTGCTGAGTATTGGTCAAACTTAACTTTAGTAACCAAAACCTGCACGATTACGGTACAAACTAATAGTTATTACTTCACCATGCTCGAAAAGTATAGACAATTACAAACCACAAAGTAAAACCCCTGTTATTATTCAAAAAGCATTAGGTTTCACTAACGTTAGCCGTGATGTCCACCACGGTGGTGCTTTCCTCAACATTCCATGCCCTGTTAACTGCCCCCCCCCCCCCCCGAGACCTAGTGGTATTATAGAGATAATCTCCTCCAGTTACACGCAGTAAACTGTATGGCCACTAGTCTAGGTTTCCAGACCTTTTCATTCTTATTCATTGTGTGGTGTGACTGATATTATATTGACTCAATAAATCCTGCCAGTGTATAGTAGCGAAGTCATTATTATTGGCTAAGTATTAACACATGACCTATAAACATTCATAACCATGTCTATTTAAGTGGTCTGTAGCAGCTATCCTGCCTGTTGTGTCCACTAAACCGGGACTAAACCAGGGCCTTGGGAACGATTTTTTCACCGGGGGGTGCTGAGATATATATACGTATATATATATACAGGCCCGTCGGAAGGAATTTTAAAGTGGTACCAAAGACACTACAAGGGGAAGACTGGACACTGCGCCGGTTTTGTACAGCGATCAATGAAACGCTGAATTTTGTACATGGGGAAGTGCGCCCCTAGCGTTGAGTAAGTAAACTTCTTGTTGTTTTCGCGCGTAGCCATTGAAAACACAATAGGGAACTGGTAGTATCAAATTCCTTCTTATTTTTGCTTTTTTATCTCAAAATTTACACCAAATATTAAAAGGAGTTTGTTTCTAAGTTTGACATGCAGAATCAACATTCACGTACAAGTTTCTTTGCTTGCTGTTAAAAAAGAACTCATGTACATCATCAGGATTGTTGCTGTTACCTGTGTCATGGTTTGAAATCAAAATAGTAACATTTATTTGAATACCTCTTTTCTCTTTATATGAAGAATTGTTGTTAACAAGAGTGTCACATCCGAAACACAAGCATTTTGTTAACTGTCACATCGGAAATGCGATGCCTCAACAAATCCAAGTCAAGTTAAAGTCATGCAGGAAATCTGGTTCCTCTTTTCACTTTCTTCTCCAAATTCGCAGATTAAAACATAATGTTCACTTCTCATTTTCTATGCAAAAAACTACAGACAAATTTGTAAAAAAAGATATGCAGGATTTGAAAATGTTCATCTTTGTTGAAAAATTTGCTCAAAAAGCAGAAATATCAAAAAACAAGTGTGCCTTATGTCTGCATATATTTCAAGTTCATACTTCTAGTAATCTAAATCCTGATATCCACATGGACATGAGTTAATTTCATTAATATTTTGTCCCTATATATAGTTTGATTTATAACATTTTCACATAAAAGTTCATATTTCATATTTATGTATCCATGGTGAATGAAATGAAATATCAGGATTTAGATTACTAGAAGTATGAACTTGAAAAATATGCAGACATAGGCCTAAGGCACACTTGTTTTTTGATATTTCTGCTATTTTAGCAAATTTGTCAACAAAGATGAAAATGTTCAAATCCTGCATATCTTTTTTTTTCTGTAGTTTTTTGCATAGAAAATGAGAAGTGAACATTATGATTTAATCTGCGAATTTGGAGAAGAAAGTTAAAAGAGGAACTTGACTTGGATTAAATTTTGTTGAGGCATCGCATTTCCGATGTGACAGTTAACAAAATGCTTGTGTTTCGGATGTGACACTCTTGTTAACAACAATTCTTCATATAAAGAGAAAAGAGGTATTCAAATAAATGTTACTATTTTGATTTCAAACCATGACACAGGTAACAGCAACAATCCTGATGATGTACATGAGTTCTTTTTTAACAGCAAGCAAAGAAACTTGTACGTGAATGTTGATTCTGCATGTCTACTATTATTATATTTCTTGGAAATTTTCACCTGTAAACAGACAAACTTAGAAACAAACTCCTTTTAATATTTGGTGTACATTTTGAGATAAAAAAAGCAAAAATAAGAAGGAATTTGATACTTCACTACCAGTTCCCTATTGTGTTTTCAACAAGAAGTTTACTTACTCAACGCTAGGAGCGCCCTTCCCCATGTACGAAATTCAGCGTTACACAAAATCCGCGAAGTGTCCAGTCTTCCCCTTGTAGTGTAGTGTCTTTGGTGGTACGTATACGGTCAACGGATTGGGGGCGTGGCACAACTGCGAGGGAGCGGAGCACCGCAGGGGGGAGGGGGGGGGGGGGGGGGTGTGGGAAGGGGATGTTCCCCCTTTTTGGGGCTATTTTAAACCCCCGTAAGTGATTTTGTTTCACCTTTTTTTCACTTTCGTCCACGAGCCGCGAAGCGGCGAATTTTCTTTTGCTATTTTGAACCCCCGTAAACGATTTTTTCACCTTTTTTTCACTTTCGTCCGACTTTTTTTGCTATTTTGAACCCCCATAAGCGAATTTCTTTTCACCTTTTTTCACTTTTGTCGACGAGCCGCGAAGTGGCGACTTTTTTGGGCTATTTTAAACCCCCGTAAGTAATTTTGTTTCACTTTTTTTCACTTTCGTCCACTTTTTTGGCTATTTGAACCCCCGTAAGCGAATTTTTTTCCACTTTTGTCGACGAGCCGCGAAGTGGCGACTTTTTGGGGCTATTTTAAACCCCCGTAAGTGATTTTGTTTCACCTTTTTTTCACTTTCGTCCACGAGCCGCGAAGCGTCGAATTTTTTTTGCTATTTTGAACCCCGTAAGCGATTTGTTCACCTTTTTTTCACTTTCGTCCACGAGCCGCGAAGCGGCGACTTTTTTTTTGCTATTTTGAACCCCCGTAAGCGAATTTGTTTTCACATTTTTTCACTTTTGTCGACGAGCCGCGAAGTGGCGACTCTTTTTTGCTATTTTGAACCCCCGTAAGCGATTTTGTTTCACCTTTTTTTCACTTTCGTCCACGAGCCGCGAAGCGGCGACTTTTTTTGCTATTTGAACCCCCGTAAGCGAATTTTGTTTTCACTTTTGTCGACGAGCCGCGAAGTGGCGACTTTTTTGGGCTATTTTAAACCCCCGTAAGTGATTTTGTTTCACCTTTTTACACTTTCGTCCACGAGCCGCGAAGCGGCGAATTTTTTTTGCTATTTTGAACCCCCGTAAGCGATTTTTTCACCTTTTTTTCACTTTCGTCCACGAGCCGCGAAGTGGCGACTTTTTTGGGCTATTTTAAACCCCCGTAAGTGATTTTGTTTCACCTTTTTTCACTTTCGTCCACGAGCCGCGAAGTGGCGAGTTTTTTGGGCTATTTTAAACCCCCGTAAGTGATTTTTTGTCACTTTTTGTTCACTTTTTTCACTGATACATTTTCACTTGGCAGCCCAAGGGGGGGGGGGGGGGGTTTAAACCCCCTAACCCCCCCCCCCCCCGTAGATCCGCCACTGGTTTGGGAGGGGGGTGTCCCCCCTCCTACACCAGGGAACTTTGGCAATTATAAACACCCGAGGTTGTGAAATATTATGTATGTGAGCGAGCGGAGCGAGCTTGAAAATTTTAGCCATTTCACAGCGGAAAATTGACATTTGTTTCAATATAATTGTATGGGTATATTCGTTTTGATTGCTTATGATATGGCGTTATGAAGGGTTATATATAAACAGGTTGTGAAATATTATGTATGCTAGCGAGCGGAGCGAGCTTGAACATTTTTGCAATTTCACATCGGCAAATCCAAAAATCCCGGAGAAAATGAGGGAGAAAAGACGGAAAAGGAATAAATGAAAAAAGGCACCAATGTCTAAGGTTTTTTTAATGAAAATGGGACCCATGTCTAAGGATCTTTCTTGAAAAAGTCACCCTTCCCAGCGGCACATCCCCGTATACCCAATATATACTTGAGTACCCCCCCCCCCCCCGGGTATCCCCTATCCCCCGAGATCATACGCCCGTGGACACACTAAAACACACGCTGTTGATCCCATGTGTATCTCCTAGTGGAACTGTTGTTTCTGGCGTATTTTTGTATGGTTAGGTGGATCTGTAAATGATGCGCTTGATGTAGAAGGATCATTTTCAAGATGGGGGCAAAAGGTTCTCAACATTATCTTACCCTTGCTTTGATGGATCTCTATTTGGGGTGCCCTTTTACTTAAAATTGTTCTGACAAGCCAGAAGAAAAAAATCAGCAGAATTGTTTCGTTTATTTGCTGACTATCGAGTGTCGCGAGTATTATTGGGTCGCGTGCCAGGGATACATGTTATAGGATTTTGTGAAAGAAAGTAAAACAAAAAAAAAAGAAGAAAAAAAAAGCGTAATTTGTGGCTGTCGGCTGTGTAACAATTTCGTAAACGAAGCATAATGATATACATTATAACAAACAAAACAATTTCCAGGGGGTGCTGCAGCACCCCCAGCACCCCCGCTTCCCAGGGCCATGAGTGGTTTGGTTCACAGAACCCGAAACAAATAATCAAATTTATACTGTGCTGTGTGGATACAAGGCAAACCACAAAAACGAGTGATTCAGTGCAACCAAAGGTTCATAGTGTAACTTACAACCCGAAACTCAAAATCAAATGAATGTGAGCAGTGTTTTGTGAACAGAAACTGGTTGCAACAAAAATGTATAAAGAAGGGTTAAAAGTATAGACCCACTTTCACATTATGGACAATTATGCTATTAGTAGGCTTGTTAAGACCCCAAAATATGGGTGTTCACTGCAATTTGGGGTACAACTCTTTTAATAACTTCAACATATTCCTTGGATGAAAAGAAGAAAATTCATCCAACGAGACACTCTGTATCTATGCAAATTAGGCCTAATTTCCATAATTTATGCAAATTTATTCATGAAAATGGGATATTCCATGAAAATGGTGTTTTCATTGACATATTTTAAGGAGAACATATTCCTTGGATTAAAAGAAGAAAATTCATTCAAAGAGCACCCTGTTTATATGCAAATTAGGTCTAATTTCCATAATTTATGCAAATGTATTTATGGGAATGGGATATCTATGCCAATGGTGTTTTTATTGACATATTCGGGAGAACATAATACTTGGATCAAAAGAAGAAAATTTATCCAAAGAGACACTCTGTATCTATGCAAATTAGGCCTAATTTCCATAATTTATGCAAATTTATTCATGGGCCCAGAAATAACGGAACGGGGCACTTCCCAAAATAAAGCCACGAAATCACTGGGTCCATCGGATAGTGTGTCTTTTCAAATGAAAATTGATACCAAGAACATCAATTTTGGTCGTGTAGTTTTTGTTTTAGAGTGCTGTGAGTGACACCATGTCAGGGTTCATTTTTCTTCAATTTTGACTGACCTATTGGCTAAAGAATGACCCGAACGGCTCGTCATAGAATTACGGTGAACAGTGATGCGGACACCTTTGTTAATGTGCAATCGACTGAATAGCCACAGCACCGTAATTCTATAACGAGCCGTTTTGGGTCATTCTTTAGCCAATAGGTCAGTCAAAATTGAAGAAAAATTAACCCTGACATGGTGTCACTCACAGCGCTGTAAAACAAAAACTTCACGACCAAAATTAATGTTCTTGGTATAAATTTTCATTTGAAAAGACACACTATCCGATGGACCCAGTCATTTCGTGGCGTTATTTCTGGGCCCATGAATAAATGTGCATAAATTATGGAAATTAGGCCTAATTTGCATAGATACAGAGTGTCTCTTTGGATAAATTTTCTTCTTTTTATCCAAGGAATATGTTGAAATTACTAAAAGAATTGTACCCCAAATTGCAGTGGCGGACCTCTTAACAAGCCTACTATATCTGCGTATTAGCATACAAGAAAGGCTTGCCCAAGAAAGAATGGTTACACAACTATAAAACCTAGATGTGGGTCGCCGGGAATTTCAAAGACAAATAAAATGGGGGGTCACTTGTATGTGTTTATTCATACAATAACATTGAAAGTAAAACGTATTGAACATTGTATGCCCCAGAGCTCTGCATAGTACCAGTACCAGAGTCAGAAATAAGCAACAATAAACTAACACTATTTGTAAACAAGTGACATGTGCATAAAGTGTACATATGATAGAGCTAACAATCAAATTAGTGTCTTAGTATTATTACTGTTATGTAATCCATTTTGACGAGCAAAAAATACAATAAAAACTCCAAATTACATTGTGCATGCATTCTTACCATGCTTATTTAAACAAATAACAATTATCCCTTATTTTCTTAAAATGATAATAGCCATAAAATAGCATATCAAACTTAATTCTTTAAATCATGTTTTCTCTCGCTATAACATTTGAATATAAAATAACAGTGATTGCAACAAAGACGTTTCGACAAAATCATAATGCCATTACCAAAGAAAGCCTTCCATGTACACCTTGGCATACAAAAAGCTATTTTCCATTTTTTCATTCCTTATTTTCGATTTATATAAAGTCAAAGTAAAAATAGTATAAACATAAAAAAGTAAACAAAAATTAATGACATCAATTTAATACGATACACTTTATAAAGGTAAAGACCTTCTGTGTAGGGATAATGTCCGTCTAGTATCACGTGAGTAATGAAACTAGAAAATAAGTAAATTTAATCATAATGTTCATGGTGTTCATATTCATGTCCAGTTACAATCTTTAGACTTCAAATAATTTTGACTAGGTGGTCATGTATGCCTATATATATAAATGTTTATTGAAATTATGAACGTGTGAACTTCAAGTAAAATCAGCAACTACAAACAAAAATGTTTCGGTAATCATGAGTTTCATTGTTTCAAATTGTCTCCTTTATCAAGAGTTATTTTGTTAGGCTCACCCGTTGTCATCACTGACCTGACCAGAAGATCCATGGGTCCTGTGCACCTCCGTTTCTGACTGCCTTTCTGGTTTGTAACAGAACTTTAGTTCCGACAACTTTGATCCTCGTTGATAGGTTTTTGTTTTTCCTCAGGTCGTATGCCACTGATGCCAATCTCCCGCTCTCTCGCTTCATTTTGGGAGGATGATCGGTGCGGATGCTGATGTTGTTAAACTACGAGGAGGGGTCGTTTGCATCACTGCCTGGAGGTCCTGGTTCACGGCGAGGTCGATGCTCGTAGGAATGAAGTAGCCGATCTCGGTCCATCATGCGGGCGAATCTGATCATGAATGCAGGTGGTTGAGACCGCTGGGGATGAGACTGAGAACCTTCACCATGTTCACGCCGGGGCTGGGGAAGACGGTGCGCGTTGACCACTGGAATCCGTGAAGCTTCCTCTCTGGATATGTTCAGCTGCATGGAGGAGACTTGCTGAATCGTTTCGATCACGTTTTCGTTGGGATTGGTTGGAACAGGCACACCGTATACGAGCAATTTCTGTTTCCGATTATGCATCTCCGCAAGTGTGACTTGGACCTCGAGTTCGTCAAGTTTTCTCTCCAGTTGGTCTCGCAATCGAGGTAAATCTTCCTTTTCGATTGACATTAGTCGGTCGGATGTTGTAGTGAGGCTTGCTTCCATTTCCAATACAGTTCTTTTTGTTATCTCAAGATCATTTTTTATCGCTAGAGGCTGCTCTGCATTATGCGCTATATAAATACGATCTATTATATTATTATTATTGTCAACTGTCAGCAATTTGATTCAGGAGAGTATTGATATAGTGGTACAATTGTGAATCATTTGTTTTGGTAAAGAGAACAAAAATAATGATGCATTGAAAAAAGGAGATTGTTTAACTTTATATTTAATTATATTTTGTAAAATGAGGACATTTCATTAAAAATTCAATGGCATCATGCTATTCCAGATGGCAGGTATGTCACGGTTGGTAATTAGATTTATTGTGGAAGATATGAAGTTGCATTGGTTTGAAAATGTAAAGAAGACAAAATTTGATACATTATGCGTGTTACTTCTAGAGTTGTATTGGGTTGGAAAATATAAAATACTACGAACGTTGATGTTATTTCTAGAGTAGAAAGATCTGCCAATTTCGTGGTCAGTTACACAGCACACCTTCATTTGAATATGATTTGTTTGGGTTACATGAATATGCAGCTAGGATATATATATTGTTTGCATATGGGTTGTATGAATATTCAGTAGTTGTCTACTATGCGTCTATTGTTGCACACTTTAATATTTGATACAGACATTACTTCATTTCCATATTATGGGATATGCTACATGGTTGCACTGTACATTAAAGGGACTTAGTAACATTGTCCAAATCCTCAAAATCCAATTGGAATTCTAGCGGTTCCCTCATAGTCCATGGGCGTCGATACTTACGTAATACCCATTCATCAGGGGGGGATGGATGAATGGATCATCCCCCCCTGATCAATGGGTATCAATGACAGATCGACGCCCGTGCCTCATACCTTGTTGTATTCTTATTAACAAAAAAAGCATGGGACAGGTGTCGTTTTTTTCAATTTCCCTTTCGTTAAAAAGATATTTACGATTGAAGTGTTCAGATGTCAAATTATCCAATGGATCGTCAGAACCGTGTACAAAGTGAGTGCAATGAGTTTGTGAATGTCACTTTGCATTTTTGCTCATTACTCGGGCATAGAAAGTCCATTTAACTTGAAATTTTCACACAACACCCAGTGGACATATCATATAACAACAATATACTGTACATTGTATCAACCACTCATCACTTTTTGCACATGTCAACAACGTTACTAGATCACTTTAAATGCGCTCTGGGCAGTTGGATCGTGAGACTTCCATGGTAACACATGCCTGTGTATCTTTCTTGCTGCTTTGTATCATAGACCTACAATAGATGGACAATCAACGAATATTGTCCCATTGATCCTATCATGGTCACCGCTGCATTCATCACCAGGAGCTATTTTAAGTGATATTGTCTCATATCTGGTGCAAGGACAAGTATTTTCATTCCACCGGACAATGAGCTCACTAAGACGTGACTGAGGAATTCCTCCTCATCGCCGAGTGTTTTACGCTGATTCATGTCTCGTTGAGTCGTGATTGGTTTAGGTTACTGGTGTTGGGGTCAGCAAATCATTAATGCTACATTTTTTGGGCAAAAGGAATATCAAATTGTGCCTTTGCAAACTCCTGCACACTTACAACACCCGATTCACCAGAAAGAAGAGAAGTCAATCTTTATATATACATGTCAATATTTTTCTGGAGAAATGTGCGGAAACCTTGGAAATCAATTTTTTGACGGGCAGTAAATGTTTATAAACGTGATCATATTTCATTTATTAGCTTTGTTTTGTTACGGATATTAATACCAAATGACCAGCAACTAATATTCTTTCATATCAAGTTAATTCAAAGACACGGCTTAGTCAAGTTCTTCGGAAAATGTAAGTTTTTATCAAAATTGTTTTTAAAACTTGACTGTCATCACTCTTCACGGCGGTGACGATGATAAGATCAATGGGATTAAGCAAGCATTGGTGTCATGGTGATATCTTTGTATTCAACAGGTGAATGAATACGTTAAAAGCCGATGATTGTCCATGCTAGTATGTCTATGTTTGTATTAAGACCCAGCACGGGCGTAGCGACTTACGTAATACCTATTCATCAGGGGGGGGGGGGGGGGTGAATGAATAGATCATCCCCCCAGTGCCAGTTGAATGGGTATCAATAGGGACTTTTCGCTAGTGTGGACGAGAACGAGTTTCCCGTCCTAGAACGACCGTTTCAGGGTGGCCCAGAAAAACGGAACGGGGTATTTGCCATTGTGATAATATGTTCACTGGATAGATAATCTTTTTAAAAGAAATTCGTTATTCCGAACATCCAAACAGAAATATTACTGTTGATGATATCAAAGTTCTTTTTAAAAGATTATCTATCCAGTGAACCTAGTCTGTATGTTTCTTTATAATGGAAAGTACACCGTTCCGTTATTTCTGGGCCACCCTGTATAAGCAAATAATATGCGTATGACGTAATACTCCACGTTGGCACTGTTTAACAATAGTAACTAGGTCCGGTAAGCTCCGGCATACTTATCTTGCCGAACCTAGTTACTATTGTTAAGCTTGTCAACGGGGAGTCTATACGTCATACGAATATTATTTGCATACATCACAGAAGCGGTCTATTGGATCAAGGAGTGGATGTAGTCAACCCGTGCTGTTCACTACCTGTTCGCTGCCTTTGAACCATTTTCGTTTTTAGTTAACGCGCGTTCACAATGACGTCGTTCCCTTCTACACACAATCATGACAAACACTCACACACACCTTACACTTTCAAACATACACATGCGCAAACACACGACCCGACTGAATTATTCAAACTCCAACACAGACACACACACACACACATACACGCATTCAATCACACAAAACACACACACACTTACACACACGTATACTCACACACACGTATACTCACACGCACAAACATCCACTCCCGCACGCACGCACGCACTCGCACTCAAACAAACAAAAAATGCACACAAACACACCACACATGCGCTCACACAAACACAAACCCTTACACACGCGTATACACACAAACACAACATTAATACAACTCCCACACATACGCATACAGATACACAACACACACCCACACAAACACAAACACAGGAATGCACACTCACAAATGCACACAAACACCCACACACGCACACAAACACACGCACGCACACTCATCCACGCGAGCACTCAAACAAACACAAACACACGCACACACTCAAACAAAAACCCATACCCGTACACATACGCATACACACACGCACGCAGGCACTCGCATTCCAACAAACACAAACAAACACATATACACTCACAAACACACACACACACACGCACAAATGCGCACACACGTACACAAAGCCACACACGCACACATTCAAACACACACGCATACACCATTTATATAATCCACCACACATACACATACACATACACGTATAAAACACACACACATACATATACATGTTGATACTTCTCTGATTACGTAATTCTGAAGACGGTGCACTGGATTTTCCGACGAACCTGAAATCGAGCATGAACTAGTGCTCAGATTGGCCAGACGACGAGAGAGAACGTAAGTGACGTAATTTATCGCCTAAATGACGTAATTTCTTCTAGTAGGGGCCACAAATATGGGTGTTCACTGCAGTTTGGGGTACAATTGTTTTACTTGGCACACAAACTCCTTGGATCAAAAGAAGAACATTTATCCAAAGAGACACCCTGTATCAATTATGGAAATTAGGCCTAATTTGCATAGATACAGAGTGTCTCTTTTGACGAATTTTCTTCTTTTGATCCAAGGAGTATGTATGCCAAGTAAAACAATCGTACCCCAAAATGCAGTCATGGACCCCTTAACCACCCCACTACTCGTCGTCCTCAGGTTTGCGAAAAGTCCGTATAGACATGTCTACGCCCGGGAGGCACATCAGTCACACCAGGCGCGAATGCAGTACGATTGCGGTTATACGAATGGGTACGAATGTAGAAATCGTGAGCATTCTTCATAATTTGTACTGGGTTCTTGTTGGAGTCTCGGTAACTCGGGGCAGTTCTTCTCTATTCGCGGGAGGCCACGACAGTTTTGAACTGTTCAAAACATTCGCGGTCAACTCACGATTGAATTGAGATCGCACTGCATTCTTCATGTTCTTACTTCGTTCGTGCTGGTTAGTACTGGTGCGTACTAAGAGCGTACAGGTGCGTACTGGCATTCTACCCCTATCGTAGCGATTCCAGCGATTCGTGGTGGTGGCTGTCTCCTATCGTTCGCGCTAAATATCCGAATTCGAATACTGTGCTAGATCAAAATATCCGAATTCGGATACTTTTGATTATAAGCAAGAACAGTTCCGGAATCTTCTGAAATCTATTTTGTACTTGTTTTGACTGTCCGGGAGGATGTGGACCTTTCGAGAGATGTGGCAGAAATTATAAAGTGGGCGTGAGAAGCTACAGTATTTATATCATCTGACAAACAAAATGGATATACATCATAATTTCGGATATGTCTGTACGGGATTCTAGAAAAATCGTCTGTATTTTGTACCAATTTCGTGTCGCAATCGTGGTGGTTCGTGACCAATCCTACTGCATTCTTACTGCAATCGTAGTGAGACCGTCTGGGTTCGTACGATTTGATGGAAGCGTACCGCATTCTAACTGAATTCCTGTGGCATTCGTAACGATGCGTACAATAATGCGTAGAACATGCGTAGGGAACTCGCTCTATGGTCGGTACTTTTAGTACAGTTCCTACCGCATTCGACGCGCCCGGTGTGACAGGGCCTTTAAGAGTGCCTGGATTGTGTGTGCATGAAGAACACCACTCTTTTGTGTTTGAGAAACAAAGCGCGCCCCCAATTTATAGCCGACCACGTTTCGCCACCGAGGGTGGATACATTGTGTCATTTTGTGTATGGCGAGTCCATTGAAAACAGTAGATTTGGCCAGAAAGTAATAATTGAGTCGGGCGCACTTCGACGTTATACATAGAGAACGCATTTGGGGAATAATTAAACACAATAATGGATGCAAACCATTATCAAATGAGGGATCGCTGGCACTATCTGGTATGTGCATCGTTCATCCTGTTCATGGAGATTGGCGTGCTGAAGTCGTATGGAGTCCTCGTGAACGATCTCGGTCACGACCTCGGGACAGACACCTGGGTCATCGGACTAGCTGTAGGCTTGTCTCATGGAGTACCTTCCCTATTTGGTAGTATTTGTGTTCTTATTCTATTTGTATTAGTTGATAGTTAAATTACCATACTTGTATTTCATGACTTTGGTATATGATCCGACCGGCGTTCGAACCAACGACCTGCCGTGCAAAGACGGACGCTCTTGTCTTTATTATTGTTGTTATTTTTCATTTAGTATCATCATCATTATTATTATTATTATTATTATTATTATTATTAGTAGTATTATTATTATTGTCATTATTATTATTATTATTATTATTATTATTATTATTATTGTTATTATTATTATTATTATTATTATTATTATTATTATTACTATTATTATTATTATTATTATTATTATTATTATTATTAATATCATTATTATTATCAGTATTATTATTATTTTCATTATTATTATTATTATCATTATTACATGTATTATTATTATCATTATTATTACTATTATTATCATCATCATTATTATATCCATAATTATCATTGTGACCACAGGTGCGACGTGCGGAGAATGGTCTAAGGACCGCTATACTACAGGGGGAATAGACAATGGTTTATATTACTACGCCGATGTCACTGACCCTGTGTATTGTGACTTTGATGGAAGTAAGTCATTTCAGTTCCAAAAGGCGCTTAATCAACTTTCCATACAAACTGAGGAAACAATATCAGTACATTAATAAGCTATGTAGATATTTAGAAGTTCAAATGTCAGGACAAATTATACAATTTAAATATTGAAAATTAAATTATTCATATTCCTATATGATGTTGTTTCTTCAAAGTTGGAAAGTGAATTAAGCGCCTTTTGTAGTTAAAGGGGTAGTTCAGTTTTGGTAGAGCTGCACAACACAATTTTTGTCGTGAGGTAATGAAAAACCGAGTGTCGAATTTGAAAGAACAGGCATTTCTAATGGCAGAATAAACTTTATTTGGTCAAAATCGGTTCAGAAATGGCTGAAATATCAATAAATATATCCGATCGTATTTATTTTGGCCCCAAATAAATACGATGATGTTTTGAAGAAAAAAAGAAAAAATGCTTACACTTTTTCAAATTTTCAAAAGCGGTTTTTAAATAGTTGTTGATGATCTCTCTATTCACATGCATAATTGTGTATGAAAAACGGTTGAAACCTTATCATGCTTATTAGGGAGCGCCCTTTTGTGTTTTAATGGCGCCTTTTGAATGATAACATGCTTTTTACTAAGTCGTTTGTATTTTTGTATACATTTCGAGCATGGTGGGGTTATAAATATTAGTTTGTATGTAGTTTTGTAACTGTGCAGGTTTTGGTTACTAAAGTACAGCCTTACCAAAACTGTACTACCCCTTTAAGCTCTCCATGTTATACTGCCTAGCATCGTATATCATTAGACCATGTCAAAATCCACCAACTGATAAAAATATAACTCAAATGGAATTGTTGTCAATGTTTATAATGGCATTAAAGGGATCTAGTATCGTTGTCAAACTCCAGAAATGTAACTCTGGTGGTTCTGATCTTCCTTGTTATCACCAATAGATTTTGGATACACGTATTTTGTTCTCCCTGCTTTATTAAACAAACTGTGGGAGGTTAACCAGATATAGCAACAACCAATGGCTTTACAGTGAGTTATCAATTACTACACTTGACCAGTAATTTGCAAAGATAAACCATTACTACCTATACGAGTATACTCGTATAAGTAGTAATGGGTTATCTTGGCAAATTCAATCCTTGCTTTTTATTATTATCATAATTGTTTGTATTATTATCATTATCTTTGCGGTGAGTAATTCTAGACTACAATTAACCAGAATGATACAAATACAAATTGTATTACTCATGGTTAATCTTGGCAACATAAACGCTTTGGTGGGATTTAAAAAATACTTTGTATTAGTATTGTTATTATATAAATATTAGTATGATTATCATAATAATTACCACTTTTATTTGTGTAGCTTCATTATCCGGGAATAAATTATTCTCATCCCTATTAATATATTACAACCTAGCATGGTGGCTTAGTGGTTAGAGTGTCCGCCTCATGCACGGGGGATCATTATTCATAATGTGTATTGTATGTGTGACGAGTACACATATGTTCATGTATGATTCATAAGCCTTGCAGGTGCAAGTCAATGGCACACTGTGCTGTGTGTGACTGTGTGTGTGACTGGCCGAGTTCATGCACTACGGAGTTCATATGACGTTACAGCCTCATCGCTCATTGGCCTACTTTGGTCCATGTCACATAAATATTCATGAAAGAGCTTTGCAGGGGGTTCGTAGATTTTCTACGAACGAAGCAAAGTAAATAAAAGAAAGTTAACTGTTCGCATTCACGACTGATTATAGGCGTTGGGATAGGGTTCGGGCTCGCCGGTTTTCCGTCTCCTTAACGCGATTATAGTACTTGCTAGAAAGCCCGACGCCTATCGGATATGCTAGACTGGCCCCTTCTGCAGCTTTCGCTACATTTAGTAGACGTGTGGCCTGGGGCTAATGCATCGGAGATAGGCGCCGCCTTATGTGCCAGCAGTGGCACGGGAAGGTCTTTAACTTTAACTAACTCATTCCTATTACAATCATCTTTCTTCCTTTAGCTTACACGTCTTGCCGGGACCATTATGACGCTGGTAGCACGACGGATGGCTACTATTTCCTTGACCCGACCGGTGGGGGCGCTGATGTGGGTTTTCTCGCGTACTGCGAATTCACCGCCATCCTCAATAATGACGTCATCCTCACTAAGGCCTCGGCGGCGGTCATCACATCCCCAGTGACGGTCAACACGACGATAGGAAACTACACGGAGACGTTGACATATAGTTATGATAGTCCAGGTATGAATATCAGTATGGTATTGACCTGTGTGGACAGAAAAATGCCATCTCGTTCTGGAGGGGGCCTTTAATATTATGACTATATATAGGTTTTCCCGCTCAATTTCGCGATTGTGTCAATCCAATTGATAATAGCAGCAAACGAATTCGCGCGATTTGTGATCGCCGTACCAAAGCATCATTCGAATTCGTAAATAGTCGTTCAAAATCACGCAGGAGCAAGTGAAATTGCACAAAGAGCATACCTTTTCATCAATGGTCATTCGAATTCGCAAAAGGGCAGTTGACAGTTGGCTGCACATTCGCGAATTCGAGTGCCCATAAATGAACTTCGGTGTCTATTCACGAAAGCTTGTGCGTATGTATGAATTCGCTTGCACTTATTCGGAATTTGGAAGACCGATACCAACGATTACGCGGTAATGCGTGAATTTGAATGACCCTTAATGAATTCGATTGAAAAAAAGAGTAAAATTGAGCGGAAAAACCTATACTATCCCCTCCAAGTGGTGAGTGAAACAACAAACGAGGAGAAGGACTGATTTAACGGTATATGACATGTGTTGCTCTGTAAGCGCATCCAAAACCGCCCTCCAGTAAATGACGACTTAGTAATTTTAACTTTTACTTTAATTACGCGCATATTGATACCCTTTCCTTGTTTACTTTCCGCTATACAGAACTGTTTATTATTATTATGAATGTCTCGGCACACTTTAAGATATAACTGTATTAACCTGTGATGAAGAAGCGCAAATAAAGCGCCCTCCAGTCATGACGACTTAGTCACTTTAACGATGTATGTCTCGATCAGACCCACCGCACCGTGTTGACCTGTGTTGGTCCAAACGCGCATCCAAAACGCCCTCCAATAATGATGACTTAACTGTAAGACCGTCTTAACCTTTCACAGCAAATATTTGAGTTTAAAGGTCAAAGGTCAACAGGCCATAATGATAATGCCTAATCCGGGTAATTAATTTTGTAAATCCGCCACACAAATCTCTTTAATTGGAATGTTCGAAGTAAATCAAAATATCAACGACCTAAATATAATAATGACCCATAACATCGATTTCATTAAGTGCAAGGGTCTAGGGCCAAAAGGGCAAAGGTCAAGAGGTCAAAGGATATGTCATCTCGGTAATCCGGGCAGGAATTCTTGTTTTGATCTGCATCCAAAGGTCAAAGAGTCAAAGGTCGTATTATTTCAAATCCTCGTGGTAATTTGGGTAGAAACTTCCTAGGATTCGTTGGACAAACGCCTATATCACATCTGCCCTGTCTAGTATCACTTCTTGATTTCAGCTAATGAATGACTGATGGCTTCGGATTCTATTCATTGCTTCACGAGCCTGCAGATATGACACAGGACATGGTTTTCATGGGCTCCGGGCTAATCACAGATATCTCCCCGTTACTTTGGGCTGGAAAAGTCTTATGTTGGTCAAATCAAATGCCTATCACAATTTGTGTGTATAATGTTCCTCTAATCTCCGTTTATTAACCATTCCCCCTTTTTGTAATTAAGGGTTCTTCCGCCAGAAAAAGGGTGCGGTTTATACACCGGCGCACACGGTATACCATGTATTTCTCTTCCCCCTTCAGATAACGTATACCTGATGGCGTTGGGTTCCGTCCATTGCTTCAAGAGGCCAACGCAAGACATGCTGTAAACGATCTCTGGGCTTATCTCAATATATCTCCGCGGTATTAATCTGGGCGGGAAAAGTCAAATAATGTACATGTTGGTCAAATCAAATACTTATTATATCGTCCATGTCTATTCCTTCTACCTTTCAGCTAACGTTGGGCTGATGGCGTTGGGTTCCGTCCATTGCTTCAAGAGGCCGACGCAAGACATGCTGTAAACGATCTCTGGGCTTATCTCAATATATCTCCGCGGTATTAATCTGGGCGGGAAAGGTCAAATAATGTACATGTTGGTCAAATCAAATACTTATCATCTCTTCCATGTCTATCTATCACTTCTACCTTTCAGCTAACGTTGGGCTGATGGCGTTGGGTTCCGTCCACTGCTTCAAGAGCCTCATACAGGACATGCTGTAAACGACCTCTGAGATTATCTCAATGTATCTCCGTTGTATTAATCTGGGCGGGAAAAGTCAAATAATGTTGGTCAAATCAAACACTTATCATATCTTCCATGGCTATCACTTCTACCTTTCAGCTAACGTTGGGCTGATGGCGTCGGATTCCGTCCACTGTTTCCAGCTACTGACGTGGTCGTGCAAGAGCTCCGCCCTCTACGACGGCTCTACCGCCCTCACTTGGTGGGAGGACCGAGACGGCAACGAGATGGCATACTGGGCGGGCAACTACGCTGAGACCACGGGCTGTAAATGCAACGAGGTACGAGAACACATGCAACTAAATAAGTAAAACAAGAAAGAACAGAAAGAACTAAATACGTATAACCCAGGACATTGAAAGGGATCTATATTATAGTACAAATTAAAACTCCACCAAACTTACTCAAATACTATGTTGTATATTCCTATTACCAACACGATCATGGAACAGGTTTCGGTTTTCCAAATTACTTTTGCGTTATAAGGAATTTGATTGATTTGATTGGGTGGGCAAATTGGCCGAGTCCAATGGCTGTAAATGCAACGAGGGACAAGAATATACAGCACAGAAGTCACATACGTGGGCGTATACGAGTGAATACTGGGGGCTGGTGTCTCTTACCTGAATAATTATCCTTCCAACCTTTTTTTATCCGACAAGCAAAAAAAGAAGAAAAAAAAGAGCCTTGCCTCTTTGATGCCAGAAATGACATGATATATAACTGATTTTGCCCGAAAATGACGTTAGATTGCCCTAATGACATGACTTTGCACGAATGTAACATGAGTAAGTGAACAAATAACTGAATTATAATGACACTACAAACGGTTAATCAATGGCTTATTTTTCACGCAGGAAAATAACTGTGTGCAGAGTTCGAAGCAATGCCATTGCGACTACTCTGCTTCCACCAATTGGTATCGCGATGGGGGCTGGTTGTCTAACAAGGATACGCTGCCCGTCTCCACGCTCAGGTTCGGCGACGTGGATGGTGCCGCCAACTACGGCATTTACGATCTCGGGCATCTCCATTGCTATTCAAAAGGTCAGAGTCGTAAGAGGTTATTTTCCCTTTTTCGGTCATTAATTATCAATCAATTTAGTACATGTACTACAAAAAGGGATGTGCCGAAAACTACAGAATTTACGATCTCGGGGATTTTTATTGCTATTCTTAATTTGAGAGTGGTCATATTTTGTTGTTTAATTTCGGTCAGTGATAATTATTATTATCAAAGGTAGTCGCATCAATTAATTTAGTACTAGAAAACCGTAACCAACGATACGGTTTGGCGACACTTTGCATTTTTGCTCATTACTCGGCCATATAACGTCCATTTAATTTGAAATGTTCACACAGTACCCAGACATAACAGATAACATAACACCAATATACATTGTATCAACCATTCATCACTTTTTGCACATGGCAACAAAGTTACTAGATCCCTTTAAGCTGTCAAGGAAAAAAGATTTAAGAACAGGGTGAAGTGGATTCCTAAAATACTCGGAGGGTAAAATTTAAACCATCATTATGGACGTTGTGTGACGAGATTGGTACAGCCCGTGCTTTCCGATCGAGAGATCTCGAGTTCGAAACTTATGTATGCCCGTCGCGTTTGTCAAAGATTGGTATAGCGTGCGATTTCCGATCGAGAGACCCCGACTTCGAACCTTGTGTATGCCCGTCGGGTTTGTCCTTCAGCTCAGCAATACATTATTCACTATCGCTGCTCTTAGCCCAGGTGTATACATGGGGCTCCGGTAGGAGAGGAACTTGTACGTAAGTTTATTTGTTGAGTGCGTTGATTGGATGCCACCGGCACCATTGGTCGAGTCCGAGTCCGAGAAAGAGTCCTTGTGGCTCGAGACCGAGTCCGAGTCCGAGTCCGAGTCCCGAGTCCAGACTCGAGTCCTACAGCACTGGATGCCAGAATGCCTTGCTACCAAGGGAGTAGAAAGTGCACGTCATGTGCGTATTGATTACCAGTGTTTCAGATGGCCGGGGTATTATTATCATAGTAAAGCGCTTATATGTGATGATCAATCATACTAGTCGCTATATACATCTATTTTACTGAAGAACGCACTAAATAATTTATTATTATATGTTTCAGTTGGCAGATATGCCCTCGTCATGTTTGGAAGTCGCTCAGGACGGACACAGTACAACTGGAAATTACTTACTGCAACTTGACTCGGGAGAATACATAGTCGGTAAGCTAAAACATATAGAACTTATATCAATATTTCATAGATATGTTGAGAGCCAACATAGGGCCCGAGTTTTCGGTCCTAGCAGATACTTCGTCGGGGGCAAAGTGACCATTTGACAAATGTTTAAATACACGACGATTCTGCTATGATCACCAGCTCTTGCGTATATCATATTTTCCCCATCATTTTATTACACAGACTACTTGTATTCATGTATAGAAGATATTAAACATTTTCAGCAGTATTATTATACAACTAACGAATGGGCTTCTTGTGATAGTCAAATCTATTACCGAGGTGGGCTCAAAATGATTATTACCCGAAGCGTAGCTGAGGGTAATAGTCATTTTGAGCCCACCGAGGTAATAGATTGCCTATCACAATCAAGCACATTTGTTAGTTGTTTTATATCACTCATCAATATCAGTGATTGTGTTCAGCTTATAGCAAAATAAGTGAAAATCTCTTGAATATTTCATAAAATCGCTTGTAAATTTTGATATAAAAATCAATCGACATTAATGAAGCCAGATGAGCCTCCAGAACCTGGGCGCATCTAATACGCTTAAAGTCATTGTTATTTTGCGCATACAATCACAAAGACGCAAAACCGAGTGCGCACCAACGCGCTGGCAGTTGCGCACATACGCAATGAATGCGTGCTAACGCTCCCACGGATGTGCTTATTGGCTGTCTTGGCGTTCTTCTTCCTAGGGTGTTAGTTTTTACCAGCAATGGCAATCACGTGACTAGAACGTGTGCGCCATAGAGCACTGCACAAATTTGATCGCGTGTGCATTTTGCTTAAACACATGATCTATGGGACGAACGCGTAACGAACTTTTAGTGTTAATTTTTTGCTAACAGCCCGGTCAAGTGATTGCGCGGGGATTGCGCGTGTTGTCCAAAACTATCATTTGTCAAATACAATGGTAAAACGATCTTATGAGGGATATAATCATAATTATCTATGTTTTGTTTTGTTTATGTAATCTCTACTGCAGTGTATTATTACCGTGGATGTAGCCGAGTACAGTGTATTATTACCGTGGATGTAGCCGAGCTGCACCATAATAATATTTTCAAATTGATTGATGATGACAACCACTTTCGTTTTCTAATCTCCAACGCAGTTGCCTGCTCGTTTAATTCGATCGTAAACGGCGTGGTGACTGCAATCGGGCATGATGTCGAATCTGATCTCGTGGTGAATGGATATGGGAATAGAGGTAGATATGCTAGGGACATCATCTACGAGTTCGGAGCCACGACGACGACGATGAGCGAAATCGTGGATGCGCAAGATCACTGTCGGCAATACCTCCAATACACTTGTGATAATGGTATGTGTATACAACTACGTAAGATAGTATCATTATAATTATATAAGTAGCTCCGACATCAAAAGGTTGCAAAATTCAATTGTATTAAGACTGATTAAAAAAAGAATTCACGGAAAATCCATGATAATAATGATAAAAGTTTTTCTTCCAAAAGATGCATTTTAAAGAAATAATTTGCCTGAACACCAAGGGCGTCGATTTCTTCTCGCCATTGGGGGGGGGGGGGGGGGGGGGGCGGGGGATGATTCATCATTTTGACCATCTTTGGCGAGGGAGCGAAGCGACAACCCAACAGCGTGCCCGGGTTTTAATGACTAAGGGTGGGGGGGGGGGGGGGGGGTAGGGGGGGGTAGGGGGCCCCCAAAAGCTTTCGAATTTAGCTGTTTAGAAATTGGAAGATTATTAAGTGCACATTGCAAGCATCATGTTATGAGGTGGGCTTTGTCCAAGATGACTGTAAACACTACCGAGTAACGTTTTATAATACAACATGACCCATGACCATCATTGAGTTTTTAAATGCATGAATGGCACAAGGTGGCCAGTTCTGGCATAATTATGCTTTCTGGCATAATTTGACTCTTTTTAGCATAATTCTGGTTCGAAGATCCTAACCTCGGCCTCGGAATTTGTGTAAAAATCCTGGTCTCGCCTCGAAAATTTGGGACTGGACCTGGTCGAGCTCGGTCTCCAAAATGTCGAAAATTCTTAGTCTATGCTTGGAAAAAATGTTACGACTACCCCCCCCCCCCGCTGGTGGTGGTGGTGGTGGTGGTGGTGGTGGTGGTGGTGGTGGTGGTGGATGGTGGTGGTGGTGGTGCCGGTGGTGGTGGTGGTTGTGGTGATGATGATGATGATGATGATGATGATGATGGTGGTGGTGGTGATGATGATGATGATGGATGATGATGGTGGGAGTGGTGATGGTGATGATGATGATGATTGATGATGATGGTGGGAGTGGTGATGGTGGTGATGATGGTGGTGGTGGTGGTGATGATGGTGACTGTGATGCAATAATGATGATGATCATGATGATGGTGACCGTGATGCAATAATGATGATCATGATGATGGTGGTGGTGGTGGTGATAATGGTGATGATGATGGTGATGAGGATGAAGATGATAACAATGAAGATGATGATGGTGCTGGTGGTGATGATGGTGGTAGTGGTAATGATGGTGATGATGATGATAATGGTGGTGGTGGTGGTGATGATGATGATGGGGGTGGTGATTATGATGATGATGGTGGTGGTGGTGATGATGATGATGATGGAGGTGGTGGTGATGATGGTGTTGGTGGTGGTGATGATGATGGTGATGATGGTGAGGAGGATATATACAAACCAATAAAACATCAACAACTAATGACAGGAGCTGGTACATGTCAGTTAGAACAGCTTACCACCTGTTTAATATGTTTAAAAAATCAGCAATCACCAATGGGTCCTGGTCTAGACCTCGAAAATTTGGGACTGGAGGCCTGGTCTAGGCCTCGACATTTTTGGATGGGACCAGGTCTACGACTGATGGTGATGATGATGGTGGTGGTGGTGATGATCGATGATGATGAAGATGATGATGATGATGATGATGACGATGATGATGATGGTGCTGGTGGTGGTGGTGGTGGTGGTGGTGATGATGATGATGATTGATGATGATGGTGGGAGTGGTGATGGTGGTGATGATGATGGTGGTGGTGGTGATGATGGTGACTGTGATGCAATAATGATGATCATGATGATGATGGTGACCGTGATGCAATAATGATGATGATCATGGTGATGGTGGTGGTGGTGATAATGGTGATGATGATGATGGTGATGAGGATGAAGATGATAACAATGAAGATGATGGTGCTGGTGGTGATGATGGTGGTAGTGGTAATGATGGTGATGATGATGATAATGGTGGTGGTGGTGGTGATGATGATGGGGGTGGTGATTATGATGATGATGGTGGTGGTGGTGATGATGATGAAGATGGAGGTGGTGGTGATGATGGTGTTGGTGGTGGTGATGATGGTGATGATGGTGAGGAGGATATACAAACCAATAAAACATCAACAACTAATGACAGGAGCTGGTACATGTCAGAACAGCTTACCACCTGTTTAATATGTTTAAAAAATCAGCAATCACCAATGGGTCCTGGTCTAGACCTCGAAAATTTGGGACTGGAGACCTGGTCTAGGCCTCGAAAATTTTGGATGGGACCAGATCTACGACTGATGGTGATGATGATGGTGGTGGTGGTGATGATCGATGATGATGAAGATGATGATGATGATGATGACGATGATGGTGGTGGTGGTGGTGGTGGTGGTGGTGATAATGATGATGATTGATGATGGTGGGAGTGGTGATGGTGGTGATGATGATGGTGGTGGTGGTGATGATGGTGACTGTGATGCAATAATGATGATGATCATGATGATGATGGTGACCGTGATGCAATAATGATGATCATGATGATGATGGTGGTGGTGGTGGTGATAATGGTGATGATGATGATGGTGATGAGGATGAAGATGATAACAATGAAGATGATGATGGTGCTGGTGGTGATGATGGTGGTAGTGGTAATGATGGTGATGATGATGATAATGGTGGTGGTGGTGGTGATGATGATGATGGGGGTGGTGATTATGATGATGATGGTGGTGGTGGTGATGATGATGTTGGAGGTGGTGGTGATGATGATGTTGGTGGTGGTGATGATGATGGTGAGGAGGATGAATATACAAACCATTAAAACATCAACAACTAATGACAGGAGCTGGTACATGTCAGTTAGAACAGCTTACCACCTGTTTAATATGTTTAAAAAATCAGCAGAATTGTTATGTTTATTTGCTGACCTCTCACCCATCCCCGCCCACCCCATGGATCCGCCCTGACCCCCTTACCAGTGAAGGGCGGGAAGAATGGTGTCCAAATGATCGTGCCCTATATAAAGCCCTACGTTGGAATTGAAAGCAAATTTTAAAAATAGAATGAAGAGGTGACGAAAATGGGCGGGAAAATCTATGACAAAATTTTGTGGCATACGCTGTTCTTCGGCTTCCATGATTTTTGTCTTTCTTTCTCCTTCTCGGCATTTATTCATTACTGCACATTTCATATAAATTTACAAGTCGTATATAGTTGTTACGATTGGTTACAAACTTCGGTTTATATGATAATGCGTTACATAATTATGTAAAAAAGGTAATGTCACTTTGATGTTCGTGTTCTAAAATTCATGCATTCTCTTATTCAATTGTATTTCCTATTAGATTCTTCATTCAACTAGAGCGGTGAAAACAGCCCGACCGAGTTTGATGTCCACTTAGTCTTACTCTTAGATGTGCTACAGCCTACTATAGGGGACCTACCCGAGCATGTGCATGATCTGAGTTCCTGAGAGCATACCAACTTCAAGTACCTTATGCCTGGCAACTGAGTCAGTAAGTTTTGTCAGTGTTATGGTGAAATGCTTGGCTAGATGTGAATTATCCAGTCAAGCTCTCCATTCTTCACTTTGACCATGTTGATAGTCGCGCTTTCCAATCGTGAGATCCCGAGTTCGAACCCAGTGTATGCCCGTCCCATTTGTCCTTCAGCAAGACAATTAATCCACATTGCTGCTCTCTACCATGTCTACCCAGGTGTATAAATGGGGACCTGGTACGTAGGAGGTGAAAGCCTTTATTATGTGAATGATCTTCTCAATGCCCATGAGCCGCTTGGAAGGGATGCTCACCAGGGAGTGGAGATGGTACACACGATGTGTGCTGGTTTGCATTGTATCCTATGACCGGGGTAATAATATCATTGTAAAGCGCTTAAGAGATGATTATCAATCATATTAGGCGCTATATAAATCAAAACATTATTATTATTATTAACAAATCATGCCATTCCATTCCATATCGTGATTATGAAAAACACTGGCTATTCCCGACTTAAACAAAACCAAACATGGTCCGATGGTAGGGATCGAACCAGGGATCTCTCCCGTAATAGTCTGATGCTCTATTGACTCAGCTATCTCGCCTCCATTGGATTAGGAATGGACAATCAGTGCAATCGTATCCTTCTGATGTGCACACGAAACTTAGTTATGCATCACGTGAGTTCGGCTTTGAATAGCTGGCAAGGGTGGTCTTTTTTACAAAAAGTTAAAAAAAAAACTTCCGTTTGATGTAATTTGATACCCTTTGGCTATTACCTCATTTAAGGTAGTAGCATATATCAGTACAAGGTTGAGGGTCATACGTCAAGGCATGGTGATTTGCATAGCTGGAGGGACAAAATAATAAACAAACAAACAGATCTCTCTGTGTTAGTACTATAGATAGAAAGAAATGTCAGCCTAATTTTGTTTCATATTTTGCTTTTTATCCACAGTGTACTAAAGTCACCTCTCTTTCATTTTATGTTAGGGTAATATTCATCTCTTCTGAGGAGGAGGAAGGAGAAGGAGCATCTGAGGTCACGGCTCATGGAGAGTAAGTTGGCAAAGTGATTATAATTTTGTCATGTATACATATTGTCCCCACTAAACACATTTGACAACATTCAAGCAATCTCTAATTTTCCGGGGCGACTAGTGAGGTAGCTTGTGGGTAATAATAGTTCGGCCAGATGTGATACAAAAAAAGTGCACATTTTTGCGTCATGTGTTCATGATGGATTAAATGACACATTTATTCAGAACATGTTTTCCCCGGCATCCCCCCACAAGCATAGGCGTACTGGGGGAGGGGGTGGGAGGGGGGGGGGGGGGGGGGGAGGTTCAACCAAAATATACATTTGTAGATGGGGGTTTGGGGGGTTGAACCCCCTCCCCCCCCCCCCCCCCCTCCCGCCTTTGACCCAAAAATAACTGTTTTAAGCATTTGTTTTTCATTCAATCAAGAGTAACTTGTCATGGCAAAGAATGATCAATTTCTTGTACTGTTGTTTCTCTGTCTGAGAGCCGATCATGCTGGAAGACACCAAATAATCAGTTGGTGCAAGCAAATTTAAACTATACCTCAATGCATGTAGTTGTCTATTTGTTCCTTGTCTAGCCTAATTCAATATATTTCCCTTTGTTGGAAATGGCATGAGGTATATATGCATGCACATACTTTGAAGCATTTAACACTTCCAGCATGACTCCTCTACTCCCCCTCCAACCATGGGCGTAGATACTTATGTAATATCTATTCTCCCTCACTGTTGAATGGGTATCAATGACAGATCTACGCCCATGCCTCCAATATATAAAAACAAAACAAACACAAAGCATAGCAGGACTAGAGACTGCTTTTAGCTATACCGCGACACATCGATCACACAGCTATATCAATGTACTCTGATCGTCACTGAAAACTGATGAACAGAACAAATGGGGGTTGTATTTTTATCTTACCTGACCGAACGCTAAATTTAGGAATAAAAATGGTTCATCCATTTGCATGGTACATGTGGTTGCTGTGTGCTTCGATGGCATCTTATAAATCCATATCGCAGTAGGGTTTCACAGTTGTTATTTTGTCATTGATGACATACTCCTAATTGCAACACAGGAAAATATCATTAGATAAAAGCCCCCTCATCTACCCATCTCCCCCCCCCCCCCATGGATTGCTAACCTAAATGTATCCAAATGAGACAACCTTTACTCTCCAAATGCACCCTTTTAGTTGGGTGTTACAGATAATGAACGCAACACTCCAAACATCCTGTGAAGTAAGCCATAATGGTTATAGTCTCAGTTGCTATTTCAAACATTAAATGAATGCACTTGAATCTTCAGGGTGTGCATTCACTGACCACAGAAATCAAATGTACCATACATTGACCAAATAAAACAAAATTGGTATGTACTGTTGATGTGTAATGTGCACAACTTATTTTTGTGGTCAATTTGTGGGAATTGCACTGTATTATTTTTACAATTTAAGTTAACAAGTGTATTTTTGTTTTTATCACTTTTCATTCTTCAGAAATCCAGATGAAGTCTTCATGGCAGGTGGGCCTACAGCTTTTCGTGAAGGGTCCAACACTTTCAAGCGACCAAAGCTTGAGGAGGCTGTAATCTCAAGTGATTCATCAGACGAGGAAAATCACCACTCCAGTAATGTTGGACCAGCATTATACAGGCACAAGTGGCATGCCTTCAAAGAAGAAAATACCTACTTCAAAGACAGTAAGCGGATAGCAAAGACACTGCTGTTCCCATCAGTACAAGTGAACAACTCTGTACCAGTTGGTTGTGACCAAGAATTGTGCTTCTTGATAGATTCTTCTCAACTTCGCTTTAAAGAAGATCTGACATGTGATGAAACTGGGAAATACCAAAAACCCAGTAGGGCCAAAAGTGAGATCACCATAGATAAGGATGACAATGTTGGATCCTGCGAGGATATTGGGGACAGCAGGAAGTATACACTAGTGTGTAAATACTATAAGCACAAGGATACCCCTAACTTTCAAAGAACAACATGAATTTCATCAGGTTGACAATGTTAAGGCTTTGTATTTTAGATAATTGTAATGTGATCTACCACAAAGGGAGGAGGACGTTCTACACTTCATCTGTCTTTGTCAATATGTCTCTGATCTTGTTACATGTACCATGATGCTATGAACCGCTGGGAATTGCCATCAAACCAAACTGTATCTTTTCTGCGATGTTGGGGGTAGTTGATCTTTAACAAAATAACAATCATTGATACATTAATGGAAGTAAAACACTTATCAGAATGGGAAGAACTGTAAGTTTCATTGCCATCAAAGTTGTTACATGTAACATTGATGACATGTGACATAAGGGAGATACTCTGGAGATTATGGCATTTTAGGTTTTGTTCATGTTCTTGATTTTTAACTGTCTTTTACACTTGTGAAATACTCGATGTAGTAATACAAAAATAGTGAAATGCCTAAGTACGGGTACCCAAAGAATCTTTAAGTGGACTGACAGCTAGAAGTTGTCAATTTCATAATTAATTGTTATGATTGTCTTGATGCAGAAGAATGTATCATGCTATTGAATGTTTTATTTTCATATGTTATTGTTGCTGTTGTATTACAGTCATACAGTCACAATATAACCAAACAGGTGTTTGCTTTATTGAAAAGAGGCTGCAGTGAAGAACACTGCAATGTGCAGGCAGTACTGCTTAAACTGATGTTCTCTTGGATGGGGTAAACAAAAAAGATGCACTCTCTGTCAGATTGTACTTGGACTGAAAATTCAATCATATGTCAAAAATGTCAAAGGGGTGTTCCATATATATTTTTCAGATTTTTGTATCTGAAAGTAAATGAATTAATAACAACAAGGATGTGTTTAAATCTGATAACAATATGATTTGAACAAAGATAATGACAGATGCACAAACTCAATTTATGTGGTAGTGTATTTCTATTATAATTTAGGGACGGAACAATATGCAGACATGCATAAATAGAATACTTTCGACACTGTTCAGCAGTTGGTCTTGTAATAGTCATATACTGCCACATACCGGTAGTAGGAATCTGTGCACCCCACAGACAGCACTTACATGTATGGCCATTCTGTTCAGTGGAAGCAATAACTGTTTTATGTCATATTGATGATTATGCTATGTATCCTCATATTGTCATGATGGTTCATTGTTGGCAACATGAATTTCATCAGGTTGACAATGTTAAGGCTTTGT
Source organism: Echinarachnius parma (assembly GCA_037951105.1). Taxonomy (NCBI): domain Eukaryota; kingdom Metazoa; phylum Echinodermata; class Echinoidea; order Clypeasteroida; family Echinarachniidae; genus Echinarachnius; species Echinarachnius parma. The sequence continues at coordinate 21,666 of JBAMJV010007733.1, read as the reverse complement.
ATTTTAGATAATTGTAATGTGATCTACCACAAAGGGAGGAGGACGTTCTACACTTCATCTGTCTGTCTCTTTGTCAATATGTCTATGATGCTATGAACCGCTGGGAATTGCCATCAAACCAAACTGTATCTTTTCTGCGATGTTGAGGGTAGTTGTTCTTTTAAAAAAATAACAATCATTAATACATTAATGGAAGTAAAACACTTAACAGAATGGGAAGAACTATAAGTTTCTTTGCCATCAGTAATTGTTACAAGTACCTATACATACATGTAGCATTTATGAACTGATAAAAGGGAGATATATACTCTGGAGATTATGGCAGTTTTGGTTTTGTTTGTTTTCTTGTTTCTTTAACTTTCTTTTGCACTTGTGGAAGACTCAATGTACTTAACAAAAAAGAGTGAAATGGCAGGTACCAGTCTGAACGCATTTTTAAGGTCATGATTGTGATAGATTACCAGTTTAAATCTCACTAAACTTATGAGTGGAAAACACCTGACGATATCTCGTTATAGCGAGAGGTGACATACGTTACATGCTAAATTATGTATTTGAATCAAAACATCAGATAAGAAGAGGGGCATAATTTGAATTTGTTGAGTTCTGCTGTTTTAAAAGATGAAAATTAGCTGTTCCAACTTCCTGCCTAAATATCTTGTCTACATTATATTAAGTTGAGTTGTGTTCATGTATTGGTGTTCTTTTTGAATTGTTGCTGTTTACTTGTTTACTTTATTTATTTGATTGCCATCAAAGTTCTTACCAGTATGCATTTTTAAGAGTAAATTATTGTGACTGATGGAAATGCCTTACAGTTGTGGTAAAAAGTCATAGAACGCCTGCAAAATTATTTCCGGTCTCCAAACAAGACGATTTGTTTACTTTTTATATTGGATTAACATATTTCACGAGATCATCAGGACAGTGATCATACTAGATCAGGAAAATCTTGGTTGACATGATATATTGGTGGAATTATTGTACAGGGTGGCCCATGAAAATGCAGCCGAGGACTGCAGCATTTCCCGAAATGTCTTGCTGATTTAATCATGTAACCACCTTGTTAAATGGGGTAAATATAATTTTCTTTGAGAAAGATTTATAACCAGATTTTTACTTTTGCCTCCAATGTTGTATGTTTTTGTTACGCTGATTAATGACTCAAAATCATTGCTAAAATGTTCTTGTTTTGTGCCAATGTTTTGCTAATCTTCCTGATTCACCATGAAAGCCTTTTATCATTTATATTAATTAGTTTCTATTCTATCACATATTATAAGAAAAATGCTGTCAAAAAATGAAAATGTCACAAATGTGCATCACTTCGAAGGCAACAGTATGTCGGATATGAGCCTTGAAATCGGAACCTAGCCGTATTAATTTAAGTTCTTGGTCTCCACATTCTGCAAATACATTTTTTTAAATCTGAGAAGATGATTGATTTTTTTAATGAGATAGGTAATTTGAAGTGTTTATACGTTGATGTTCATTTGTTGACAGTGTTAGAATTTAACGTTGATTGTGACAAAGTGTGTAAATATACACCAGAGGTTGGCGATGGAATAAGTCACAACGCTCATACTCTGTTCCATCTTGCCTTTCCATTCACCTAAGAAAAAGAAGCATGCATTTTAAAAATTTTGACAGGAGCGATTTCATGGCAACGTAATTTTCAAAAATGTAATGTGTTTTTGATTTGTTACTGAAACAAAGTTCATTTTAGACTCTGTAACACCTCAATAATACGATAAATTTATTAACATTACTTTGTCATGGAAAGATGTACGTGTCTAGCACAGCCTCATGCAGTCTGGTCATGAATACAATAAAAACAGCCTCTAAACGTTCAAAATGTCCTTTAACAAAAATTATTTATTTCAATGTACATTTGTGTGTGTATGTGTTTGTTTTGGATGTTTCCACAAACCCGTGTTAGTTTGTGTACACGCCATTTGTGGCACGTCATTGTCCCACATGTGAATGTGAACATTAGTTTGAAACTACCTAAATTATGGATCATTTCAACTTCAAATAAAGCTTTTCTTGGTATTCCTCTTGCAAAAGTAATTCAAACATGATTATAAAGAAACTGACCAGAAATATATTGTGATTAAATGGGCAAAGATGGAATTCCAACGGGGATTCGAACCCGAGACCGGTGCTCTTCGGACTGAGCTATATAAAACCGTAGTACGGTGCTCGTCCCTGAAACCCCTTAATTCTCATTCCCCGAGTGGTCAGAAGCTTTTATAAACCAAACATAAAGATAATGACAGGGGCAAAGTGTCCACCGTGCAGTCAGCTTTTTACTTCCCAGTGGAATGGCAGTTCAAGCAGAATTTGTTTTACGACACGTAAGAAAACTCAATAGTTATTTACAAAGTTCATTTAATTCGGCAAATAGAAAAACAGTAAAATGAAAATGTGTCGTTTGCCGTGTGTGTGGGTGTGGTTGTATGTTTGTGCATGGATAGTAGGCCTACTAGTACTACTAGTACTCGTCTTGTACATGTATACCTCCTTGGTCTATGCATGTTGTGTTTGTGTATGTTTGTATGTAGGCTACATGTAATAATGCCATTGGAAAAAATGCCAGAGAAAAAATGCCAGTGGAAAAAATGCCAGAGGAAAAAATGCCAGTGGTAAAAATGCCAGTGGCAAAAATGCCAGTGGTAAAAATGCCAGTGACAAAAATGCCAGTGGTAAAAATGCCAGTGACAAAAAATGCCAGCGGTAGAAATGCCAGCGGTAGAAATGCCAGTGGTAAAAATGCCAGAGGAAAAAATGCCAGAGGAAATATAATGCCCGGCGCAGACAGAGCCGACTTGACTGGTTGTCATTCCGATCGGCTCAGTTTTCAGTGCCTCGCGACACACATTTTGCCAGTCGAGAGACAGTCGGATGCCAGTTGGGGCCGATTCAACACGATACATCTGCTCCGACCGACCGGGCCCAACTCTAGCCTGATTTAAACCAGTCGGATCGGGTCGAGTCGGCTCTGTCTGCGCCGGGCTTAACAGTGTAAAAGACTGCAAATCTCTTTTTTTCTCATCAAGATTATGGTACATGCCCCCCCCCCCAAAAAAAAAAAACAAAAAAAAAAAAACAAAAAAAACAAAAAACAAACAACATTCATGGCTTCAAACGATTAAAATGTTTTAATTTGCCCAGGATAAAACTTGGTTTTGTAAACGGACTTTGTATTTGTATACACTATGTATATATAAGTCATCTTCGAAAGTTATTAATGGCTATGAACCAAAAAGCTTCTTGGGGTGTTGATTGAAAAATATTTTCTGCTGCCGCCTGCAACCATTGCCCCCCCCCCCCCCCCCACACCCACTCTTTACACTCTGGGCATGTCAATGTGGGCCTTTTGGCTCTCACCAGTGAATCAGGGAAATAATGCCCCCTCCCTTCGCCCACCCCCCCCCTCCCTCCCTCTCAATCGAAGATGAATTATAAAATGTATAGTGTATGCGATTACAAAGTCTGTCTACGAAATAAGTTTTATCCTGGGCAAAGGAAAGCTTTTTTTTGGGGGGGGGGGGGGGGCATTGTACCATAATCTTGATGAGAACAAAATAGATTTGCAGTCTTTAACACTGTAATATTTCCTCTGGCGTTTTTTCCTCTGGCATTTTTACCTCTGGCATTTTTACTTCTGGCATTTTTACCACTGGCAACAAAAATAGTTCAAGCAACCTAACAGTACGATCTTTTTTTTTAACACACCCTTTCGGCACAACCGGGGGGGGGGGGGGGGGGGCTTTGGACGAATGGTCGCGTTCCAGTAAACGCGACGCGACGCGACGTTCCCAACGCACCCTTTCGGCAAAACCGGGGGGGCTTTGGACGAATTGTCGCGTTCAAGTCAACGCGACGCGACGCGACGCTACCCACCCTTTCGGCATAAGCCATGTTGTCTATATGTTAAGGGAAATACAGTTTACTATTGAATAGTAAGGTCAATTTTAGTGAGCGAAGCGCCGACGCACAGTCAGGTGGGCCAGAATCGCCGGAAAGTGTGCCAAGAGAGAAGTCCTGAATACAACTATTCAATGAGTACAGGGCCGGGGCTGGGTCAAATAACCTTAATGTGGGCTCTAGGGGGCGCAGCCCCCGGAAGACTTTGGATTTGGGCAGTTTAGTGCTATCAAAAAGTGGTTTAAAGAAGACTATTACTTAACAACTTTCGCATCATGAATGAGAGAGGGCAATGCTCCTTTATTTTAATGTTATCATATATTTTTGAACCCCAAATATTGGGGGGGGGGGGGGGGGGGGATAATAATACAGGCCATCCCCCGACCTGAAATATTGGGGGGGGGGGGGGGATATATCCCCCATCCCCCCCGTGATCGACGCCCATGCTGAACACTATCCGCATTACGCAAGAGGTATGTGACGTCATTGCAGGAGACAGTCACGATTTGTGTGTATGGATGAACGCAACTTCCGTCTCAGTGCAATGACATTATTTTGCAACGTCCACAGAAATGTTAATTTTAAGAGGAGGGGCTATAGCAAGTCATGGAAGGCTTTTAAATTGTTGGGAACCTGCCATTTTCTGTTATTTGATTATTTTTCATAAATACTTAGACCGGAATATTGACACAAAAGGTTATTTGAATGTTACAATAAGGTAAACATTTGGTTTGCCGGTGTAACAGGGATAAGATTTACCACTGTAAGAAAGCTCTGATGAAAGAATATTATCATTAGAGCTCTTTTCAATACTGTATGAATAAAAGTACAGATCACATAAAGTCAGAAAAAAAGTTTCCACTATGTATAATTGGCAGTGACGTCATTCGGGCAGTCTAAAGTCCTATTTTTTGTCCGCACTTTAGCTTTCATACGCACGGACACACACATACACACCCAAACACAAACATACATACACAGTGACATACAAACAGACAGACGGACAATCAAATTAAAAGTCGTCCATTCATGTCATCACACTGACGTGACTCATACAATGTAATTTTTTTGGTGGGATAATCAAATAAACTGAACATGAATCGCAAAAACTTGACCCATTGCTTTTACAAGTGACACGCGCACTACGCACACTTACATGGATCGACGTGGACAGATATCCCTTGATTTCCTTTGTTTTGGACACGTGGACACTTAGCCCTGTCACACCGGGCCACCTAAATTAAAACTTAAAGGCTACCACCACCCAACAATAATATTCTTATACAAAAAAGGTAACATTTTAAATAGTAAATTCCACCAAAAATCACAGAAATATATGTTTCCAGAAAAAATATGTAATTGGAAAAAAACATCATCATACTACAACATGACTGTGTTCATTGGTCTGCATCCGAAGACTATCTTTTGTCTAGGACGAACACATTGTCCGCGTTTATATTCGCGTGAATGGAACTTGCGCACCCGCGAGCGTTTGGGGCATACGGAGCCATGAGACCATAATGGTTCCGTATAGTGGTGGTAATCAATTGCATTGAAATAAAGCACCCTTTTCAAAATGTTGGGCATCTATTTGATATCACACAACGGTACTAAAACATATACTTATGTGTTGTTCTTTGCCCGGTGGTCCCCTTTAAAACTGTTTATATCCTTCTGTTCTAAGGTTCCCCTCTCGATCCCGGTGATTACACGTGGTACGTGACAAGAGACGGGAGTAAGGCACAGAACTGGGCGGGCACCTCCCAGTCAAACATGTGCCAATGCGGTAAGAACTCGAATTTCATAATTGTTTTTTTTTTTTTTTTTTTTTTGTGTATAATTTTTTTAATTTAGCAATTTATTCATGAATTTGTATATCAATTTATTCATCTGTTTTATTTTAAATTCACATAGTTTTTTCTTTCATTGGTATTTATGGTATTTATTTATTTACTTATATATTTGTTTTTAATTTTATTCGTTAAATTTATACATTTGTTCATTTATTTATTTATTTATGCATTTGTGTACATTTATGCTTAAATAGAGAGATCATCAACAACTACTTAAAAACCTCTTTTGCAAATTTGGGAAAAGGTGTAAGCATTGTTGTTATTTCTTTAAAAAATCATCAAATAAATTTGTGCCCCAGATTTATTCCGATCGGATATATTTATTTGATATTTCAACCGTTTCTGAACTGATTTTGATCGAATAAAGTTTATTCTGCCATTGAAATAGTATGCTCTTGCAAATGTTACACTCAGTTTTTCATTATCTCACAAAACAAATATTTTGTGCAGCGCCCTCTCTACCAAAACTGAACTCCCCCTTTCAAGTTGAAACTATGAAGAGGTTGTTTAATAATTATGCTAATATTGCAATGATAATGTAACATTTGTACTTATTGTATTTCTTGACGAAGACATTTTCAGAAAATGTAATTAATAATTTCACCGCTTTTTGTTGTCTTCGATTTCTTCAATGTTCTGATATAGGTTTGAATGAACCAGATCTGAACCCGACAGCTGCTCGACTAAAATGGAGATTGATGACAGCTTAACCAGAGTCCCAGTCTCCAAGATGACCTCACTTTCAAGGACTATTCCACCAAATCGATGCAACGACGTGATAGAACTCATAAATGTGTTTCTTTTCCTGTAATAACAGAGGTACATTAATATGAGCATCGTAGTTCAGTGTACTATCAAGAAATACAATAGTTAAAGGCGGATCTCTTACTTTGATATGCAACTCAATTTTACGTTATGTTTTAGTAATTATTGTTAATTTTGTAAAGTGAATCCAAGGACATTCTCATTGTCATGTTTCCAACTTGGACAATTCATTGGATATATTTATGAATATATTAATTTATTTATTTTTCAAGTGTAGTGTTGGAAGTAATATGTTCAAGTTCAAGTTAATGTTGTTGTCCATAAGGACATTTGTTGTGTTACAAAATATTTACAAACAAAATATTTACAACAATACAAACATAGATCACATTTATACAAATTATAGTGCTGGTAATAATTATGCAGGTATTTTATTAACAGATCTATCAGATCATTTCCCTATAATGTGCTTTCTTTGAAAATTTGAGCTGTAGGAAAGTGTTAGGATGTTCAGTGAAAGTACGAGATTATTGAAATTTTGATAAGGCTAAGTTTATTGTTGACCTTGCAGGTACAACCTGGCAAGAAGTGTATAATTGTAGAGACGTGGATAGTGCATATGAAAGGTTTTTAAAAGTATTTGGAAATGTGTGTGATGAACATGCTCCATTTGTGGATAGGAAAAATAAAAAGAATGTGAGTAAACCTTGGATTACAAAGTCGATAATGAAATGTATAAAACGCAAACACAAACTTTACTCTAAGGTTTTAGAATCAAAATTCAATGATAATGCTTATACTAAGTATAAGAGGTATAGGAATTTGTTAACATCTGTTCTAAGGAATGCAAAGAAGTTATATTATGGTCATATGTTTAAAAAGTATGAGGGTAATTCGAGTAAAACATGGAAAACTGTTAATGAATTGCTTGGTAAACAGGATCAGACTAGGAAAGTAGTTGATAACTTGCAAGTTGAAGTAGACGGCACACTTCAGGATTATAAAGAGCCCCAGGAAATAGTCGATATTTTTAATGATTTCTTTGTGTCGGTTGGGCCACGGTTGGCAGAAAAGATTGATGAGTTGCAATGTGAACATAGTTATAAGTATTACTTAGATGAACCTCTTAGACATTCTTTTTATTGGTCACTAATTACTCATGCTGAGGTGGAAAGTGTAATTTTGAATTGCGATATGAAAAAGTCCTGTGGTAGTGATAACATCCCTGTTAATCTATTGAGAGAAGGTGTGTATTATGTGTCACAACCACTCTCATATATTTTTAATATGTCGTTTCAACTGGGTGTCTTCCCACGTTCTATGAAGATAGCCAGAGTTAGTCCGGTGTATAAGAAAGGTACAAGAATTGACCCAGGTAATTATAGGCCTATATCGGTCTTGCCTATTTTAAGTAAAGTTTTTGAGAAGTTAGTGAATATTCGTATAGGTAAATTTTTGGGAAAATATGATTTATTGTATAAACATCAGTATGGATTTAGGGAAAATCATAGTACAAAGTTATCGTTGATTAGTTTAATAAATCAGTTAATTCAGTTTCAAGATGAAGGTCGAGTTACTGTAGGTGTCTTTGTTGATTTTGCTAAAGCATTTGATACAATAAATCATAATATACTCTTAGGCAAGTTAGAAAATTATGGTGTTCGAGGAACTCAATTGAATTGGTTTCATGATTATTTGAGTGACCGTCGTCAGTTTGTGCATCATAATGGTTCAACTTCTCCCATGTCTTTAATTAAATGTGGGGTGCCCCAGGGATCTGTTCTAGGTCCTACACTTTTTTTGATTTATATTAATGATTTACCTAGATCATCAGACTACTTTAATCTTCGACTCTTTGCTGATGACTCTAATATCTTTCATTCTTTTTTACCTAATCAAACAGATATTAATTTATTGGAAATAACTGATAACCTAAAACACATTGATCAGTGGTGTGATGCAAATAAGATTACTATTAATATAAAGAAAACTAATTTTATGATTGTTAAGCCAAAGAGAAAAGAGTGTCGTATGGTTGGAGTTGTAAACATTAAGAACGAGTTATTGAATGAAGTACAAGTATCTCTTTTTGTTGGAATATATATTGATCGGCATTTGAGTTGGAATGAACATATAAATAATTTATGCTCTGTACTTCGTAGGAAAGTTGGAATTTTGTATAGACTACGACACTTTGTTCCGAAACGAGTCCTTGTATTATTATATTATTCGTTTTTTCAGTCACATTTATCTTACGGCCTTGAAGTTTGGGGAAGTGCACCTTTGATGTTAATGAATAAGATATTGATATTAAAAAAATGGCTTTGAGAGCAATTACTTTCAATAATAGAATGGCCTCATCATCTCCATTGTTTTATTCATTAGGTATATTGGATGTGTATAAACTGTATAAGTTGTTGGTAACAGTTTTTATTTTAAGTTAACTCATGAACACTTACCACACTCAGTGTTTGAATATTATACCTTTTTTGAAAACTCTTATAGTACAAGACAAAAGGATGGAAATATTTTGGTTAAGCCTAGGGTGAGAACAGAGCATGGAAAAACTTCAATCTCGTTTCAGGGATCAGATATTTGGAATAGTATGCCTTTAGAGATACGGAGACTTAATAGACTCAACCTTATTAAGATAAATGTAAAAAAGTATTTATTTAGTCAATATGTCTTGTAGTGTTTTGTGAATTGCTACCAAACATAAAGCAATTTGTATTCTCTTGAACAGATTTTACATGTTTTATATAATCTAATAGTTTAGTAGTTATTAGTGTGTCCACTATTGTAAATACTTAGTGTAGAAAATAGTGTAGAATGTTATTTAATCTTGCCTTAGTCAAATGTAAGCATATCGTCTATTCATGTACATAGGGTCCTACGCCCCACTAGCAAAAGTTGCTATTTCTGTAGGGTCCTTTTACCAGTTTGTTTGTCTGTCAACATTTCTTATATTCATGTATGATTGTTATATTGTTATCTTATTGGTAATAAAGTTATTCATTCATTCATTCAACATATACATAAATCGTAAGTCTATCATAATATGTTCAAAACAGGGAAGGTGCCCAAAGGCTTACCAAATAATGCCTACACATATATAAACATGTATTTTGATTGTTTTAATACTTGTACGTGTCAAGAAAGCCTATCCATATATCATCATTTATTATATTTATATTAAAAAAAGGACAATTATATGTATGCAGGTTGAGAAATTAGAGCATTGTTAAATGTAAATAATTTAGTTAATATTTAACCCTAAATTACAATACTCAAAATGTATTCTTTAAGATAAAATGCTAACATGCATTTAATGTATAACTTGTACAATTTTTATGAAAATAACAATGTTCCAAACAAAATGGGAATATCTAGACTACTCTAAAATAAAAACATGATTTATACATACATACATGCATATTATTAATAAGTATGCTGAGTAGAAGCTATACATATCTACGTTACAATTTCGTTTGAAAATCCAATTTTTACTGTGTTTCATTATATTTCCGTTAAAACTTGTTTAATGACATTACGACAATAAACGTGTCATCTTTGATATTTTGAACCAAGAGCAATTTGCAATGAACCATTTATGCCCATTATGAAAATAAATTAAATTTTAATCTATTAAATTGGTGGAGCTCCTTTTTTAAATAATCATTTACAATTTAATTTTAAATGTATCTTGTCACTTTTAAAGGCATCTAGTAACTTTGTTGACATGTGCAAAAAGTGATGAATGCTTGATACAATGTATATTGTCGTTATCCGATATGTCCACTGGGTGTTGTGAGAAAATTTCTAGTTAAATGGACGTTATATGGCCGAGTAATGAGCAAAAGTGCAAAGTGATGTTCACTGACTCATTGCACTGACTTTATACATGGTTTCGACGATCCAAGGGATAATCTAACATCTGAAAACTTCAATCGTACATATCTTTGTAACGAAAGGGAAATTTGAAAAACCGAAACCTGTCCCATGTTTTTTTGTTAATACGAACACAACAAGGTATGATAGAACCGCTAGAATTCCAATTGGATTTTGAGGATTTGGACAATGTTACTAGGTCCCTTTAAAAAGCAAACACATCAACATTCAGTATGTAGACGATTCGTATGTAAAGTTGTATGATATTCTAAAAGTAAGTTATTGTTTTACACTTTACATTATTTATATGAAAATGAATTTGAGCCAAAACGCATCTGATGTTTGTTGATTCTATGTCATATATGTAACTCTTTGCCATCGAGCTTTTAGAGTTATTATATTGACATACAAATAAAATGAATAATTACATTACATACAAAATATTGAGAATGCTTTTATTGGAGTTCATGTATGTACTTTTTTGGTGATTGGTATAATACGTGTTTGTGTGTGTGTGTGTGTGTGTGTGTGTGTATGTATGTATGTATGTATGTATGTATGTATGTGTATATGTATGTATGCATATATGGTTGGATAAAAGTGTGTGTATGTATGTGTGTATGTTTGTACGGATTAATGTATGTGTGTGTGAGTATGTGTGTATGTTTGTATGTGTATATGTATCTATGTATGCGTTCGTATATAATGTATGTCATGGTCATGGTAAACGATGCATGGTAAACGATGCAGCAAGCACAACATCTGATCGCTGGAAATATGTCGACGATCTGAGCATTCTTGTCGCGACGCACAAATCTCAACAAAGCACAATGCAAACCCACCTTGATGCTCTTTGTGAATGGTCCCAAGAAAACGACATGAAACCAAAACCTGAAAAGTGTAAGATCATGCGTATTAGTTTCTTGAAAAACGAATCACCCATCGTTCCAGTACACATCAATGATACGCCATTGGATGTTGTTGATCACCTTACCTTACTAGGGGTGACAATCCAAGCTGATCTAAAGTGGGATTCCCAAGTAGATCACATGATCACTCGAGCTACACGCCGCTTGTATATCTTATGCATTCTCAAGAAAAGTGGTGTATCTCCGGCTGACCTTGTTACCATTTACAAGATGTACATCCGCCCAAATCTTGAATTTGGTTCTCCAGTCTGGAGCTCAAGCTTAACAGTGTCTCAAAAGAATAGAATAGAGAGGGTGCAAAAGAGAGCCATGCGGATGATAACATATCCTACCGATGCATCGTACGATCAACTCTTGGAAGAATTCAATCTCTCAACTCTAACTGACCGAAGAGATGAGTTGTTGTTGCGTTTCGGGGAGAGTTTACTGAAATCAACTCGCCACAGAGACATGCTTCCGCAGACAAGACAAGAAGTCACTAGATCGGAACGCAACCTGCGCAACGGCCAGAAACTAGATGCACCTCGGTGCAAGACTCCAGTGATGTGTGACTCGAGTCCGGTCTCGGACTCGAGACCGGACTCGAGTCCGTTTGTGCCGGACTCGGACTCGGACTCGGACTCGAAGGTTCATGACTCGGTCTCGGACTCGGACTCCGGGCCCGTGACTCGATGATTCGTCGACGAGTCCGGCACGAGACCGGGGAATTTTGGCGCTAATGCAGTTTCGTATCCAAACGGATATCTCAGTTTCCACTCGCCGAAATATCATCAAAATTTCACACAATATTTTCAAATATACTCCGCAAAAAAAGAAACTGGACACTTGTATAAGTTGAAATATTTCATATTAATGTACGATAAAGTGTACACGATCATATATCAAATTAAAGGGATTTAGTCCTCTACATGCAGGGTATAACTTAAAGGTGTAATCGTTCATGCATGAAATGCCATGGTCAATTAACACTAGCAAGGTCTGTTTTCAAAAATAGCAAAACAATGGAGGACCACACCATTCGACTGAAATGATAGTAAGCGTTTCACTTAAAACAAGATGAGCGGGGCAAGTGAATTATGACATTATTCAATTTTATTGTTATGAACAAACTCTGGAAATACAAATTTGTCAATAAAACAGGGCCAGGTTATGAGAGCATTATCATACTGGTCTGTATTACAGGCATGAAGCTTGTCTATTTCATGTGTCCCCTGCAATTTTAACCATAATTACCTAGATAAATGTCATGTTAAAGACTGCCCAAATGTTTGACCAAGGGTGACTTCAGGTTTTGAAGATCTTTGGACTACGGTATAATTCTTGAGAAGAATTTATACCATTTTCATGCTGAAATAAGGGCACAAACTGTGGTTTTGACTAATAAAGCTTTGCCATGGAATTCCCCATTTTGTTACTTTTGGATGAAAATAACACCTATAACGTTCACAATTTGTCTTCATTTATACTCTTTATTGAGATGAAGATAGAAAAGGTCACATTTGTAATGAAAAATTATGCCATCTCATGAATATAGCGTTTTAGATTATGCTTATCAACATTTATATGGTTGAGTAGATGTTCCATTTTTGCTATTTTTGAAAACAGACCTTGGTGTGGTTAATTGACCGTGACAAGTCATGCATGAATGATTTCATCTGGATTTCATGCGAATATTGAAGAGGGTAATTTTATCTTTAATTTGATATACAATATCATATATTTTATCGTTAATGAATACGAAATATTTGGTCTCATACAAGTGTCCAGTTTCTTTTTTTGCGGAGTAGTAGTCCACTGCCTGCCCTGGACTGTCTTCTGTGTTTCTACTTTTGGAGGAAGTTCTTTCCCAGCTTTTATATATCAATCAATATATCATTAATTTATGTTTTCTATTTTTTCAAATTGTATAGATATCTTAAAGGGATAGTTGAGTTTTGGTAGAGAGGGCGCTACACAAAATAATTTTGTTGTGAGATAATGAAAAACTGAGTGTCAAATTTGAAAGAGCATACCATTTTAATGGCAGAATAAACTTTATTTGATAAAAGAAATCGGTTCAGAAACGGCTGATATATCCATAAACATTTTCATTTGTAATAAATGTGGGGCCCCACAAGTATTCGATAATTTTGGACCAGCCGTTAAAATTTGTTTTAAAATGCTTCCTCTTTTCAAAATTGTTCAAAAGAGGTTTTTAGATAGTTGTTGATTATCTCTCTATCTAATCACTATTTCAACGAAACATCACATGCACAATATTTAATTTAAAATGGTTTAAACAAATGCGTTTTTTAAGGCGCCCTCTTTAGATTAAACAGCTCTTTTTAATGATAATAGGTATTGAAACTTAGTAGTTTGTAATTTTTCCTTTTGAGCATGGTGGAGTTGTAACTATTAGTTTGTAATGTAATGGTGCAGGTTTTGGTTACTAAAATTAAGTTTTACTAAAACTGTACTCTCTCTACCAGAACTCAACTATCCCTTTAACATAGGCCGGTCAATGGTGTCGCAGCGAGTTCTGCAGCAATATTCGAAGGGGAAGGAAGTTCTTTCACAGCTGTTATATATCAATATATAATTTATTTATTTTTTATTTATTTATTTCAAATTTATTTATTTATTTATTTATTTATTTATTAATTCATTCATTCATTCATTTTTTATTCAATTTTTTATTTATTTATTTATTTATTTATTTATTTATTTATTTATTTATTTATTTATTTATTTATTTATTCATTTATTCATTCATTCATTCATTCATTCATTCTTTCATTTTTTTATTTATTTTTTTATTTATTTTTATAATTTATTTATTTATTTATATATTTATTTATCTATTTATTTATATATGTATATATTTATTTATTTATTTATTTATTTATTTATTTATTTATTTATTTATTTATTTATTTATTTATTTATATTTGCACATGTGCCGGACTCGGACTCGGACATTCCGGACTCGGACATGCCGGACTCGGACTTGGACTCGGACTTGGACTGACTGGACTCGGACACATCACTGCAAGACTCAAAGACACAAGATTTCTAGTGTTCCTACACTTGTCAACATGCTTAATTCAAAATAGCAACATTCTGTTGTTTTTTATTTTAAACAATTTATTTTCTGAATTTTTTTGACTTTTTTATAATCGTCTATGACTCAAACACAATTACTTAAGCAGACGATAATCTCTCGATTTTCGTTATATTTGATATTTCATTAGATGTAATTGCTTTTAAATATAAATAGAACTATAGTAATATTATGCTAACTTACTATTAATATTCAATCCTCACAGTACGTTCCCAATTTGTAATACTGCATTATACATTTATAATTGCATGTTATGATTATAGACTCAGTTGTTATATATTTATAAGCCACAAACATAGTTATAAACAATTACATGTATTTAGCTTCTATATTCTTTATTGATATTTTAATATATCTCCTTCGCATCTTCATTTTACTTATTCCGTTATTTTTGGTTCAATCACAGTTGATATTATCTTATTCCCGTTTTAGCTTCATTTCTGGATGTTGTCTATTGTATTTCCATGTTGCATCGTCTATGACTCAAACACAATTACTTAAGCAGACGATAATCTCTCGATTTTCGTTATATTTGATATTTCATTACATGTAATTGCTTTTGAATATAAATAGAACTAGTGATATTATGTTAACTTACTATTGATACCCAATCCTCACAAAACGTTCCCAATTTGTTATACATGTACTGCCTTATACATTTATAATTGCATGTTATGATTATAGACTCAGTTGGTATATATTTAAAAGCCACAAACATAGTTATAAACAATTACATGTATTTAGTTTCTATATTATTTATTGATATTTTAATATATCTCCTTCGCATCTTCATTTTACATGTACTTATTCCGTTATTTTCGGTTCAATCATAGTTAATATTACCTTATTCCCGTTTTAGCTACATTTATGGATGTTGTCTGTTGTATTTTCAGTTTCACTATTGACATGTTATACATTATGTTATTATTATCAATTAGTTAGTACAATGTAAGATATTGGTATCATATCCTTATTTAATTAGATTTATGATCATATTTTGCTTTTGAATATTATGTTGTCATATCATATACACATATATACCGTAAGCCCTCCTTGCCATTTGTCATAGTCATACTTTGAAAACAAAAACATGCTTTATGTAAGGTTTTACTTTTTATTGTTGTTCATATTTTACACGTCTTATAATTCAATATGACAATTTTGGTTCAATAAGTTTAACTACAGAGAGCTGATGTTCGTCCCTTCTTTTATGACTCCTACTCTCCTATTCTTATTACCTGTCCATCTACCTTTTCTCTTCTTTTACTTCCTACTCTGTAATACATTGTATTCAATCTGCCATACCTACAAAATGCCATTTATTATATATTTATAATGAAATTATCAACCACTCTCCTTACTTTTTAAATGATTTCAATATTATGGTTACTTTATATAATCCGCCCATATGTTTTTCGGTTATTTTACATGTCTTGCTGTTGTAAAGTTAATTTTAGTGTAAACAAAACCTATTTCAGTTCACCAACTGCCTTGTTTTGTATTTTACATGTATCAATAAACTGAACTATATATTATGTTTACTAATATCCACATTTGGATACAAATTATATCGATTCACATGAAATGATAGATAACTATTGGATTTACATTTAAAGGGATAGTACGGTTTTAGTCAATCTAAATTTTAGTAACCAAAACCTGCACCATAACATTACAAACTATACAAACTAATATTTATAACTCCACAATGCTCGAAACATAAAAGAAAAACAAACTATGTAAGAGGCCTGTTATCATTCAACAAGAGCCATTAAAACACATGAGGGCGATCTCTGAAAAAGCGTTGGTTTCAGCCATTTTTCATACAAAATTATGCATGTGATGTTTTGTTGAAATAACGATTAAATAGATAGATCATAAACAACTACATATTGTTAAAACCTCGTTTGTACATTTTTGAAAAAGTGTAAGCATTTAAAATGTTTTTAAAAATATCATCGAATAAATCTGGGCCCCAGTTTTATTCCGATCGGATATATTTATGGATATTTCAGCTGTTTCCGAACCGATATTTATCAAATAAAGTTTATTCTGTCATTAAAATTGTATGCTTTTTCCAATTGTACACTCAGTTTTTCATTATCTCACAAACAAAGTATTTCGTGCAGCGCCCTCTATACGAAATCTGAAGTACCCCTTTAAAGCAATTTTTGGTTATTGAACTATAAGATGTTAAAGGGATAGTTGAGTTCTGGTAAAGAGAGTATTGGTGAAACTGAATTTTAGTAACCAAAACCTGCACCATTACATTACAAAGTAATAGTTATAGCTCCACCATGCTCGAAAGGAATGAAAAATTACCAATAACTAAGTAAAAAGCCTGTTAACATTCAAAAAGAGCTGTTAAAACTCAAAAGGGAGCTCTCTAAACGCTCATCGGTTTCAACCATTTTAAATAAAATATTTTGCATGTGATGTTTTGTTGAAAAAGTGATTAGATAGAGAGATAATCAACAACTATTTAAAAACCTCTTTTGTAAATTTTTGAAAAGAGGAAGCATTTAAAAATTTTTTCTAACGGCTGGTTCAAAATTATCGAATACTTGTGGGGCCCCACAATTATTACAAATGGTTATGTTTTTGGATATTTCAGCCATTTCTGAACCGATTCTAATCAAATAAAGTTTATTCTGTCATTAAAATTATATGCTCTTTCGAATTTGACACTCAGTCTTTCATTATCTCACAAAAAAGTAATTTTGTGTAGCGCCCTCTATACCAAAACTCAACTATCTCTTTAAGGGGGGACTAACGTTCTGTGTTAATATATATATATATATATATTATTATGTATTTTTATATTATAATAGTTTACAAAAATATAGTTACAATTCAAATGCAGCGATGGATATATATATTTGTATTGTGTTTCTAAACCGATACTCTCAATTAAGAAATAATTTTGGAAATAATATTTTCAATATTCGTATCAAAATATTTTACGTTTTCTAAATAAATCAATATTTGGAAAGTGCACTTTAAACATTATTACAAAAACCTCTCTAAACAGTACTGTTGCTCGGGACATCTGCATATGCACTAGCGTTTATGTCCTAGTGCGTTACATGCTTTTGATTGCGTGCGCATAAATTGGATACACGTGTCGGCAGTAAAACAACTTTTCCTAATACTGCCAATCAATTATTGCATGGATTCAATCGGTAATAGAATATGAACACAAAACAAATTGTATTTTTAGCAAACTGCATCGCGCACAAATCGCAAATTCTCGGACTTGCGCCCGTTTGCGCGCACCAGGTTTAACTTGCGGGCGGGCACCACTACTTCCCTCGTCCAAGTGCACTAATTGGTGAGAATGATGAATCAACGAATATATCTTTGGAATGACTTGCTTCCATTATTCTTACACAATCTGCCAAAGCAGTTCTTATTCCAAGGCAAATTCACTTAATGTTGTTATTTGTAATGTGTGTACTCGCGTTCGAATCCCTGAAACATATTTTAACCCTAAAGACAGTCGTGGTTAACCAATAAAAATGCCATATAAAACCCACGGAAATCAATAAAAATACCTTATGAAAACCAAATGATTACCTCTTTTACGTGATTAGCTGAAATATTGTCCTCTCGGTTTGAAAATAATGTCCACAAAATAATGTAACTTTCTTTTTTCAAATCATAATTTGGGATATTCTATCCGGTAAATAGGGTAACGGTACAGTCTTAAAAGACATAGTCTTAATCTTCTTGTACGATTAATGTTTTGTTTCCAGCATAATGTTGTGCGTTTTTTCAAGGTAATCATTCATATTTTAAGAAAGCTTAAGGGGGATATGGTTATCATGACAATCATTGGATTTAATAACCCTGACCACCGTATAACTCGTTATCAACCATAACCGTCTCATCTCCCTCCCTCGCAACGTTTCTATGCGGCATTGGGTACAACTCACTTGCATCAAAGCCGTTTTCCGGCTCGGGTTGCGGCTTGTTCGGCTTCGCGTAGAGTGCGCCAAAGTCACTACCTTCCATCGGTGCATTGCAGCCCGGCATTGCATAAAGACCATCAAGATCACTCTCTCCTACCATCGCTGTCTCACCCGACGTTGCATAGAGACCGCTGGAATCACTCTCCTGTACCGGTGCAGAGCCGCCCGATGTAGCATAATGCAAATCAGAATCCTCATATACGTGGTTCGGTCCAGTTGCCATGCCTGAACCTGTGTTCATGTAGGAGTAGTCGATGTTCTTGGTCATGCTGCTATTCTCATACTGTGGCTGAGCGCTCTTCTTACACATCTCTAACCCTGGGTCACCCATTATCGTTGACTTCTTGCTGTTTCTTCCGCTAGTTCATGGAAACAATTTGGAAAACGAAAAAGCAGTGAATTATGATTAATTTCAAGAAGTGAAGAAAGAGGAAACCGATCTATTTCACTGAATTGAAGTAATTTGACAACAGTAAACATCGGTTTATCGATTCAATTAATGCCGTGTATTATGAATTGTCTGTTTACCGCTGCCTTATAGCGTTTGACAGTTTCTCGTGTTTTGTTTGCACTTTAAGGAATCTAGTAACTTTGTTGACATGTGAATTTTTTTTTGCATGGTGGATAAAATGTGTATTTGCCATGGTAGATGGATGTTATATGCCCCAATAATGAGCGAAAATGTAAGTGATACATGTATTTGCTAACTCATTGCACTGACTTTGTACACAGTTATAAATTATCCCCAAGATTTTATAAATATAAACACTTCAATTATACATATCTTCATTACTGAAGTTAAATGTGGTAATACTAATACAATATTAAAGGTACCGTATATGTGAACTGCTAGAGTTCTAAGTACGTCTTGATGATTTTGACAATGTGACTAAACTTTAAAGACCAATTATTCAACGGTGGTTGAATGGTATATAAAGCCCATAAACGGCAAAGTTAGAAGGCTGTGTTCATTCGTAAACCAACCGTTTGGAACAATTTGATGTTTGGTTAAATGATCAATAGAGAATCATCAAAAACAATCAAAACACCGCATTAATATAATTTAAAGAATGTGTAGGCTTTATAACTTTTATCTTAAATTATCAAATAAGTCTTGGGGCCCAATTCAAGTATTGCAATCAGATATATTTATAGATATTTCAGCTTCTTCTGAACTGATTTAGATGAAAACAAAGATGATTTCCATTAACTCACACATATGCTATTCTTTTAAATAACCTGATCACTTACTAGTACTTGATTTTGCAGTCCCCATAATAAATACAGGACCCACAGGGTTCCCGTGGGCAATGGTTAATTTTGACTTCTTACCGCCAATATCAGTTAAGACTTTCATCGCACATTGATTTTTTTTTGTATTTTGTCCAGCTTTAACGCCAGAGGATTTTAATATATTACGTAGCCTTAAAGGGATAGTTGAGTTTTGGTAGAGAGGGCGCTACACAAAATAATTTTTTGTGAGATAATGAAAAACCGAGTGTCAAATTTGAAACAGCATACGATTTTAATGGCAGAATAAACTTTATTTGATCAAAATCGGTTCAGAAACGGCTGAAATGTCCATAAACATACCCATTTCTCTTTTCAAAATTTTAAAAAAGAGGTTTTTAGATAAGTGTTGATTATCTCTATATGTAATACCTACTTTAACAAAACATCACATGCACACTATTTGTATTTATAATGGTTTAAACAAATGCGCTTTCTGAAAGCGCCCTCTTTGGTTTAAACAGCTCTTTTTGAATGATAACAGGCATTTTATTTAGTCATTTGTAATCTTTGTAACTTTTGGAGTTATAATTATTAGTTTGTAATGTAATGGTGCAGGTTTTGGTTACTACAATTCAGTTTGACTAAAACTGTACTCTCTCTACCAAAACTCAACTATCCCTTTAAGTCTCCAAATCATTGGAGTGGTGCTACATCTGTCATACTGGTAGTCCTACAATTGTTTTGTTACATCGTTCTATGTTTAAATTAAATGAAACAATGTGAAACAATATGTCTTTCTTTAAGAGAGAGAGAGGTGTTTTTTCTCTTTTTTTTTGGGGGGGGGGGGGGGGGGGAGGAAGAGGGGGTCGCTCGGGGAGAAGGTGAGTGCAAGACAACAGGAAAACAGGAAATAGGGGAGAGATAGATCATAGAGGGAAGGAGTGAAAAGGGAAGGCAGTATCTTAATTCGCATCTCAATAAACATGAACACTGTGAGAAAGATGGACCACTCACCTGCGCCTACAAACGATGACGATGATGACAACAATGACGAGGATGATAACTAACGCTCCGATACCTCCTCCTGCTGCCGCGTACACAACTGAAACATGCAAGTGACATTATTTGTATATGATAATGCTCACTTAGTTTACAAAGTTGGTCTGCGTATGAAAACATAGTTTTCCGAATGTTCGCCCATCGGGCTTCGTCAGGGTTAGTTAGAACACTTATATGTATCATTTCTTCTTTAGTATTGTTTGTTTTCTAGTTTATTCTGTTTCTTCCCATATTTTATATTTTTGTCCTTTTTACCCATTTGTAACATATTATTTCACTGATATCTTCCACTGTCTATATTCATAAAGAGCGGGAGAGAAAATCGGTGAATTGGTTTTTAGTCCTGTTATCATGGTTATATTTCATTCAAATTTGACATTGATTGTTTTCATGCTAATACAGAATTGCATAAAACATGTTAATGGATAGTTCAGTTTTGATCACACAGAATTATAGCCATACAAACTTGCAAATTATCATTACAAACTAACGGTTATAATTCACAAATAAATGGACTAAAAAACTGCTGAAACAGCTTGTCCACTAAAAAGGCAAGTGTAATTAAATGTAAATCAATGAAGCCGTGAGCTATCGAATCTGACAGATTCTTATCCAGGTGTACAAATGACAGCTTTTTCATCTGGACTAGGGAAGAAGGATGATACAACAGCACTTAAA
This sequence comes from Echinarachnius parma, assembly GCA_037951105.1. NCBI lineage: Eukaryota > Metazoa > Echinodermata > Echinoidea > Clypeasteroida > Echinarachniidae > Echinarachnius > Echinarachnius parma. Next base: position 260 of record JBAMJV010007733.1, on the reverse strand, counting down.
CATACACCAGAAACAGAATTCGCCAAAATCTCGTTTCACAGACCCCAAAATGACTTTTGTTACTTTTGAAAAATGACAATTTTGCCTTAATGTGTGCTCACTCATGCATGACTCGACGGATCAATTTTATTTTCACACATAAGTTATTCAATACGTGTAGAAACAATCCTGCCAAATTATTTTGCTCAAAACATTTTCGTTAAAAAGTTACGCTATTTTGATTGGGGGGGGGGGGGGGGCTTACTTTTGTGTTGGGTTAT